>VWZP01008818.1:1037691-1170158 GCA_013396995.1 Dicaeum eximium | reverse complement strand
AAAAAAAAAAAAAAAAAAAAAAAAAAAAAAAAAAAAAAAAAAAAAAAAAAAAAAAAAAAAAAAAAAAAAAAAAGGAAAAAACGGGGAAAAGGCAGAAACGAGCGAGGTTTTGGCGGGTTTCTTGAACCGAGCTGCAATAGTCTCTGTACGAGTTTTTACATGTCTCTGAGAGCATTTGCAATTCTAGTGAAAGCCGGTGCGAAAGCAGCGCCCGGCGGAGCGGAGCGGGACGGAGGGACACTGCCCGCCCGCCACGCTCACAGGTCCGCTGGCTCCTCCGCGCACAAAACGCAGACGGAAAGTTTTGCTGCAGGTTTTGGGGTGAAGAAAATGGCACGCCTTCTCTGCGGCGGAAATCAGCCCCCTTTCGCCAGGGTTGCTAGCGGGGAGAGAGGGTTGCTTAGCTTCCCAGTCATTTTATTTTGTTTTGATTTGGTTTATTCTGTGCATCCGTCTCCTGACTGCTCTCCTGCCCAGGGAAAGTGCCGTCCTGTTTGCCGAGAGCCAGAAAGGGAGGGAAACACACACACCCCCCTCACCAAACCCCCCGAATTCCCTCCCCTCCCCCCTCACCCTCACTTCTCGCAGGCAAGACTGCTGCTCCCGCTGCTGTAATCTTCCCTTCCAAAATGGGTCTTGGCGATTATAGAAGATCCAAATAAAGGTAGCGGGGCATGAATAATGCTCATTGTAGAAAACTGACACTTGCTCAAGGAAAAGAAAGTTGGCTATAAAATCACTTCATTATTTGCTTGTACTGCGGCTCTGGGGCTAATCCCTCCGGAGGTCAGATTGCTGAGCGCTCTCTCCCTCTTTCCCTTCTCTGCTTTCAGGTCGCATTTTAGACATCCCTTGCAAAGTGTGTGGGGACCGCAGCTCCGGAAAGCACTATGGGGTTTACGCCTGCGATGGGTGCTCGGGATTTTTCAAGCGGAGCATCAGGCGGAATAGGACCTATGTTTGCAAATCAGGAAATCAGGTATCAGCCGCAGATTAGCCTCCTCACCGCCCGCACCCCCTACCCTGCATTTCCCCAGGGGCCCGCATTGCCCTTGCCCCAACAAGAGAGAGACACCTGCAGCAAGATGCAGCAGCCACGCAGCCTCACCCTCCCTTGCCGGGGGTCCCGGGCCGAGGCCGGGCGCTGGGTGCCCCAGCACGCCTTCCCCCGGCACGGCCCCCGCCCCAGCCCACGGAGAGGATGGGGAGACGCGCAAGGAGAAGGAGGGATGCGGGCAGAGGGAGGGCACAGCCAGCACACCGCCTGGTTGTGGGAGGACAGAGGGAGCAGCCTCCCGGTGAGCCTCAGTACAGCCAGGCGATGGACAACCGTGGGTTTACACGCCGGCGTGTCCCGCCCGCGCCCAGGCGGAGGCAGCCCCGCTTTTCCCCTTCTGCACCGGCCGCTCCCCTTTCCACTCCCGGAGGGTCCCCGTGGGGATGAGAGGCCGGGAACGCGGAGGGATGCGCGGTGCAGCGGGGCGCCCCGAGGGGGCGGCGCCGCCGTCGCTGTCTCGGGTGCTGAAGGCGGCCCGGCCCGCCCCGCCCGGCCCGGCCTGTCCCGGGGCCGAGCATNCCGGCTGAAGAAGTGCTTGGAGGTCAACATGAACAAAGACGGTACCTGCTCCCCCTCTCCCGGGGCTGGGGCGGCGGGGCAGCAGGAGGGAGATGCTCTGAACCGAGGAGCGCCGTGTCACTCCGGCGTCTCCTTGGCCCGGCCACTAATGACCCTCCCATCCTGCGGCAGCCCTCAGACACTTCTCCCCAGACACCCCTCGGGCGGGGGGGCACAGGGCTGGCCTCAGAAAATTGCAGGGAGGGAGGGAAGCATCCGGTGCGGATCCCCGAGGTGACTCCCTCGCCTCCTTTGATGCCCCACAGCGGTGCAGCACGAGCGGGGCCCCCGGACGTCGACGATACGGAAGCAGGTGGCCCTCTACTTCCGCGGGCACAAGGAGGAGAGCGGCGGGGCCCCGCATTTCCCCGCTGCCGCCCTGCCGGCACCCGCCTTCTTCACGGCTGTCTCCCAGCTGGAGCCCCATGGCCTGGAGCTGGCCGCTGTCACTGGCACCCCGGAGAGACAGGCTCTGGTGGGCCTGGCACAGCCCACCCCAAAGGTCAGCCACCGCCCCGGCCCCCGGTGGGCTGCAAACCTTGCTGCTGAGGTGCCTGCAACCTGTCGGCTCCTTCCTGCCCCTGGGGTAGACACGGCAAACAGCAGGGCTTGAAGCTTTGTGGGTTGTGGTGGGGACTTTTGTTACACCCCTAAAAGCTGTGAGGATATGAGGTGCAATGCCCTCTGGAGAAGGGGTATGCAGCAGGACCAACTGATAACCTGTTCCATACAAACCCTGTCTCATACATTCTTGTACCTTCACAGATGCAGAAATGCTCCTCCTGCCTGGAGCCCATCCACAAGTCAGTTTTAAACCTTGTTTCACAAGGAATGCAATCCCTGTGAATGAGTTTTCTTCAGTGAAATGCCAATCTCCACAGTGGTGTAGTTCAGAAAGTACTTTGTGTACTGACCAAAGCCCGCAGCTTGTCCCCACAGACACAAAACCCAAACTTGGCTAAGCTGGCTCTCTGCACTTCTTGGTTGTGACATTTCCTAAGCAGCCCAGTGGAAGCACTGCTGCGGCCTCAACTGCACAGGAATTAGCTGGAAGGTGATGGTTTTCATTAGCCCATTTGCAATGGCATTTTGCATCTTTACAGCACCTAGAAAATCACAGAAGAAACTGCTTAAATAGTTCTGCATTTTCAGAGCTGGTACGTAGCTTGGCAGAACCCATCATAAATGTGGTCACAACATACAGTTTTACGTGGTAATTTTGAAAAATGCTGAATAAGAAATTATTTGGCAAGAAAACGTAGCACACACTTGAAAACATAAGTCCATTCAAACCCTACACAGCCTCTAAATAGTTATGCTTAGCTCTGTGCATCTACTTACAACCTGTTGCAGTCAGGGAGCAAGATGAAGGTTTAGGCTAAATGAATATTTACTGCTTTGCTGAGCAGGGCTGGAATGCTAAATCAGCTTCTGAAGCAAGGTTACAAATCAAATTTTTATTCTTCTAACTCTGCTATCAGAGGTGTGCTATTGTGTAACAGAGTAAAGCATGACACATAATTTTGATACACTTTCCCCCCACCCCCAATGCAATAATTTCATTCTCCTTTCAGCCTCCTGCTCTGAACAGTTTCTTTAGTACAGCTCATCCACATGGATAAGCAGCAAGGAGCAGTTTGGAGTGAGCCCACTGCAAGCAATGCCCTCTGCTTGCAGAACATGAGAGTGCACACTCTGTACTGGGCATGAGCAGGAGCACTGAATGCAGGGGAGAGAAAGACCAGGCTACCTTGGTGACACTGTATGAAATGGCTTTATCTTCTCTTTGACATTAGTACCCACATGAAGTCAACGGTACCCCTATGTATCTCTACGAAGTGGCCACTGAATCCGTCTGTGAGTCAGCAGCCAGACTTCTGTTCATGAGCATCAAGTGGGCCAAAAGTGTCCCCGCCTTCTCCACCTTGCCCTTACAAGACCAGGTAAGGCAATGGCAGTGGGAGTGGGAGTGGGAGTGGCATTGGCCTGGCCTGCCTGTTAAAGAGGGCTCAGACTTCACACTGGGTCCTGAACTTCCAGCCCTAGACCTTGAAATCCATGAAGACCTTTAACTTCAGCAGCTCTGAAGTTCAGTGCAGTGTTTCAGTCTGTCCCTGAAAACCAGGCAGTGATTTAGAAACTGCTTTCCTCCAACTTTCATTTCATGAAGCAAGTGAAAAATCAAGCCAGGAAAAACAAATCTAACATAAAACTAATATTATGGAAGGACAAGCTAGGGAAGACAGGCTGCAGACCAAACTTAGCATGCCCAAACTGCTTCTCTACTTGTAGGACAATTTTTCCTTCCATAAAATGGGGAATAGCATCTTTGCTAATTTGGGATGAGAAATGCTTAGTTAAGTTTATGGTTTCAGGATATGACTGAGGTTGTTTCTGAAGACCAATTCTCCTCCTCCTCCTCCTCCTCCTCTACTAGTTCTTCCTCCTCATCCTCCCCCTCCCCTCCTCCTCCTCCTTCTCCTCTCAACTGTTTACACGGCCAACATTTTTTTCCTATTAACCTTGGCTTACAATTACATCAACATGGTAGAAGCAGTATCTGGCCAGCCCTCAATATTTTTTTACCATTAATTAAAATCTTCCCTAATATATTTTGTTTTCCTCTATGGTAATTTGCCTTTGCCTCAAGTAAACCATAGGAGAACAAATTTTCAACCAAGATGAAACGATTTCTTAATTACTTGATTTTTGATGAGGACTCAGTGTGCTTTGTATAATGCACAGTTTTTTAAAAAAGTAATCAAATAATTGTAAAATGGAAGGGTGGAAATCTACACAAAAGCTCCAATCACAAAAGACATCTAATACTTTGATATGATTGAGCTAATTTACCAAAATGTTAACTAGAAAAACTGTGCCATGGATGTTACATAGCAGTCATCAGAGGAACTAGTTCCCCTCCCCAGAAGCACCATGCAAATGTTGCAGTTGATATGCAAATATGTATTTTGAACTAAAAGAAAAGAGCTTCTTCGGAGACTAATAGTGTTTTCAATCTAAAGGTAAATGATGGTCACAATGTGTTATAAAGCTAGAGTATATAAAAATGCTCATTTTCTAGCACCAAACCCACGTGTTGAAATGCTTGTTGTGAAATTAGACAAAGAGGAATGCTGCTCAGCTCCACCTGCAGTCCTGCTATGCAGTGAGGATGACGGGAGCAATGAGACAGGGCCTGGAAGGTCACACATGCCAGTGGGAAGACAACAATCCCAGCATGGCATCCTGCTGCTCTCTAATGGTGTCTTCTGCTGCTGCTAGTCCTGTGGAGCACTGGGTCTGTCACAGCAAGCAACCAAAGAAACAGGCTCAAGTGTCAGGGACAAGAAGCCGGTGCACTGCTCCAGCAGCAGCCCCAGCACACAGCAGGAGACTGGGTGATGTCCACAGGAGGCTCCCTAAGCAAAGGGTTTATCTGACATAACAGGGAGGCATTTCCCACACTGTCATCTCTGTTAGTGTGCAGAGGAGGATGCAGCAGGATCTGGGAGCAGGGGAAATCTCCATGGCCTGTGACCAAGTATGCCTCAAACAGCACAGCCTGCTTATCTACCACAGACACCACAGTGCTCCCATTAAATAACCCACCACCTCTTTCACTTTCATAGCAGGGACTAATCTTAGTGAATAACATATTAACAACCCAGCCTTTCCTTAACATCACTCTCACTTGCTGTACCTCACTGCAAGCCAGCTTCTTCAACATTCAGAGCTGCTCAGCTCAAAAGCTTTGATTTGGGCCTCTTTCTGCATGATTCCCCTGTCATACTTAGGAGAGCTGGAGAAGAAATAATTTTGATTTTAATCACCTTATTTCATGAATAATCATACGATTGATTTTTATAACGTTGCCATTGCTTTATTTAATTTGACAATGGCCCAGCTGTCAATGTCTGCATTTCTGTTTTGGAATCCCTGACATCTGGCTGAGGAGAGACTAAAATATTCTCCTGAATTTTGCTTTTTTTCCTTTTTTATGTGCTCTTCTAAAAAGGCAAGTGCACTGTAATTTCAGGACTCTGGGGCAGTTTTATCTTGAAGGCAGGGAAATAAATAGAAACGAATTTGCTGATAAAACACAAGTCTGAGCATTGCTGCACTGCTTACCTCTGATAAAACAGAGGCTGTGTCCCTTCCCTAGATTCATACAGATAAGTCCATCTTGAACTGGAAACCACACAACAAAAAATGTCATGCTTCTAGTTCTGCTGGCCTGCACACCTGCCCATGTTATCTGTGAGACAGGTTGGCCCAATGCAGGTCACCAACAAAAGCTCACACCAAGGACGGGGTTGATTTAGAAGCAAAACCAGTTGTTCAGAAAGCCTGGTATTTGCCGTTTCTTTGAAGAAAGAGGGCTGAGTATGACTTCAGCATGAATTATTTTAATTGGTGGTTTTAGAGACTTATGCATAGGCATGAAGAAAGCTTTAGCTATTGGAATAGTCTCTTATTTCTAAAGTCTTCTGACTTTAAAGACTTGGTGGGAAAGAAAATATGAAATTGATATCTTCCAGGAAACACCATTCATTACCATTGTATCTGCATGAACGAATGACAAAAAAAGCAAGTGAAAACAAATGACAAAAGCAAATGAAAGGCTGGCAAATAATTTCCTATGTCATACAGACACCTGCACATCCATGAGGTGGGATTACCCAGAGGAGGGATTGGGTTTGCAGGCTGCAGTGGTTAGGACGCTTAAGAATAGATTCATCTGCTCTCAGAAGAAAGCTGAGATGGGCACCACACTCTAGACACAGCACCCCCTCCCCATCTCCATTTCAGGCAATAATCTGGGCAGTTTTTGGTACTGTAAAATCCAATGTAAGTGTTTCAAACAGCAACTGTATGCAGAGACACGAGTACCTTCTTGTCACAATTTCCTTAGGTTATGGAGAAGTTCTGCAAAGCACACAGGGCAAAAAGGCATGAAATGGACATAACCCTGCAGTGACAAGTTGAGAGCAGAGACTCTGAGAATTCTTCCTTCCATTCAGATTGGAACAGGGTGGTTTAAAACTTGTAATGATGGAATCACAGGAGGGGTCAGGTTGGAAGGGATCACATCTGATCCAATCTCCCTGCTCAAGCAGGGTCATCGCAGACCACATGGCACAGGATTGTGTCCAGGCACTTCTCGAGTATCTCCAGTGAGAGAGACTCCACAACCACTTTTGATAACCTGTTCCAGTGCTTGGTGCACAGTAAAGAAGTTTTTCCTCATATTCAGGTAGAATTTCCTGTTTCCTGTGTTTCTGCCCATTGCCTGGTGTCCTAGTGGCTGGCAACAAGCAACACTGTCCTGAACAGTAATATTGTTAAGAGTTTGTACACAGAGGAAGGATTTGCTTTTACTGATGCTTTCTGTATCACCTACTACCTTCATACATCTGATTCCAAGGTTATCATCGTTAATTTGGTACAGCATCTTTTTTTTTTAAATTTTGTTCTTCTTTACAGACTCTTTACATACTTAAAATACCCTCCTTCCTCTTTTCCTAAGAAGCTAAGCTGCTGATAATTTCAGGGACCATAGCAACATCAATGATTGCAGGTTTTGGGGTTTTGGTTTGATGACTTCATTTTTTTTTTCTGCTTGAGTTTTGGGCAATCTCCTTTCACTACACAGAGGTATTAGAAGATACCTTCTGAGCCCACTACAGTTCTCACCCCTTCAAATCTCTCCCACCCTATTTTGTGACACAAGGTCCCAGCAACATGTACGCACCACCACGTGTCCTTTGGCCATGAACTTCAGCTGAACCAGAGATCCTCCAAACCTCTTTTAAGAGTTGGTCTGGGCTAACAATCCATAGATGCCCTCAAGACTAAACATGACTGTTCTGGCTTTGCCAGTCTGCATTTCCAGAAGTCTTGTATCCTCTTCAGATGCACCACTGCTTCTTCAGGGAAATCACAAGCATTGCCTCAGAGAAAACAGAGAAAAACACATCCTCCATACAGACATGCAATGTGCAAAAACTGCAGAGAAGTAGCAATGCTGTCAGTATAGGTGTCTGGATATTCACATCTCTGAAAGCAAACAGCTCTTAGTGCCTGCAATTTCTGAGTGATTTTAAGCAAAAAAGTAGAAAAACAAGTGACACTGAGAAGTTGTTTGTGTGTCCAGATGCCGTGCTTGACAAATATAGAGACTTGCTTAGTAAGGAAGGAGTTATAAGATGGATGTGTGCTCCAAAGCACTGCTCCCTACACTCATGCAGGATGTTATCCAGGCTTTTCTTCACAAAATTCTGCCTTCCTGAGGGAAAGGAGTGTAATCCCCAGAGAACAAGAGGAAAGCACTCATCCAACCTGTCCTAGAACAGCTGTATAAGTGCTGAGGGGGAGGAGAAGAGAACCCATACCATGCTGAGAAAGCAAGTGTGTTCATGTTGTGAGCAAATGCTCTGGGAAAAGAGTTCTCTCTTTCTTTCTCTTCCCTTTTGGTCCACAACACGGTGCACAGTGAGCCAACCCTCAGTGTTTTTCTACAATGCATAGACTTATTTCTAGACACCTTCTCAAAAGGCTAAGAGAAGAGCTAATGAATGCTGTGGGGGAAATACCATGACAGGCATTTAAAGTAGTTTTTAAAATAACAGAAATTTACATATTTAAATTGTTTATAAATCTATAAATTATACACTATGTTATATTGTACATCTATTGTATGACAGCTGATGCTTTTGGAAGATGCTTGGAGAGAACTGTTTGTTCTAGGAATAGCACAATGGGCCATTCCAGTTGATGCTAACACTCTACTGGCTGTATCTGGTAAGAATTGCACAATTTAATGACTTTGTTACAAAAATTACCATAAAAATACATTACTGAAAAAAGAACAACATGTAAAGAATAACAAATTCCTGCTGAACAATAGAGCATACCTGTCATTTATAAATCTATATTTAAATGCAAATAATGTTGTTTTGTTGTATTCATGACTGCTTGCATTGTCATTTAAATGCAAATTACTGTGTTTGTTATCATCCAAGAGAAGATTTTATATTAACTTTCATACAATATAGTCAGTTTACATGGAACCAGATAGACAAGTGTGACAATAGAGAGGACATTGATACAGAGGATTTTGTCAGAAATCAATATAAAATAAAGAAAATGCCTTTAATATTTTTTATTTCATCTGTTTCTGTTTCAGGCATGAACGGTGACAATACAGATTCTCAGAAGCTGAATAAAATTATTTCAGAAATACAGGCTTTACAGGAGGTTGTGGCTAGATTTAGACAACTTCGGCTAGATGCTACTGAATTTGCCTGTCTCAAATGCATTGTCACTTTTAAAGCTGGTAAGCAGAAAGGATCTCTCACTTGTCTGGTCTGATAACTATGAGGTTGCTGCTTTAAAGTGATGTTTATCCAGCCATAGCTTTGTATTACCCAGTAGGTTTCCCGGTATTGAATTCCAATAGTCATTGCTGCATTTTGAAAGGGCTGACAGTGGAGTGCTGGGGAACTAATGGGAACATTTAATTTCCACTGATAGCACTAGCTGAACTGTTTTGATCCACCCAAGAGTCAAGCTGAACTAGTAACTGATCTGCTTTCCAGTGCCCACACACAGTGGTTCTGAACTGAGGAGTTTCCGAAACGCTGCTGCCATAGCAGCCCTTCAAGACGAAGCCCAGCTCACCCTGAACAGCTACATTCATACCAGGTCAGTGGTGTCTCCTGTCAATGCTTCTGGCAGCTGTAGGGGTAAAATCCTGCTCTCATTGCATGGAAGGTGGCACTTGCACTGACTGAAATGGGGACCAGGCTGCTACAGAGAGTACACATTGGCTGTCAGCCTGCTGGGATTTCTGAAACAGAACCACAGAAAATGTTGGAAAGGGTCCTTAAAATCATCCAGTTCAACCATTAATGCTGCCAAGTCCATCATTAAATCATATTCCCAAGTGCCACATCTACATATGTTTTAAATACCTTAAGGGATGATGACTCCACCACCTCCCTCTGCAGCCTGTTTCAATGCTTGACAACCTTTTTGGGAAAGAAATTTTTCCTAATACCCAAACTAAACCTCCATTGGTGCAACTTGAGGCCATTTCCTCTTGTCCTATTGTTTGGGACTGGGAGCAGGGACCAAAACCCACGTCACTACAATTTCCTTTCAGGTAGAGAGTGATAAAGCCTCCCCTTAGCCTCTTTTTCTTCAGACTAAACAACTGCAACTCCCTTAGCTGTTGCTCTAGACCCTTAACCAGGGCTTGTGCTCTAGACCCTTACTGGCTTTGTTGCTCCTCTTTGGGTGTGCTCCAGCACCTCGGTGTTTTTAAACAAACAGAAAAGTGTTAAAAGGAAAGCTCTTCCTCTGCAAAGTGATAATGGCTGTGCAACACTTTGCAGTTCAGAGGGCTAAATTTTCCTCTACGTTTTATTCAATCAAATACCACTAAAAGTGATGCTCAAAACATCGCATATCAGACCAGTGTAAGTGCCTTTCACACATGATCTCCAGTTTCCCATATAACCTCCTCCATTTTGCAGACACAGAAATCAGGACAAAGAACTTAAGTGGCTCTTCCAAGATGCTGCCTGGAGTTTGTGATAAGGTTCAAACGAAAACTTCAGAATTTGAGAATCACATTGTGGTGCCACAGCAAAGTCCTTTAATTGCAGAGGAGGTCCATGAGACTAAAACAGTTGGAGATGGAGCAGTGAAAGAGGAACTCTTATACAATTTTTTTCCCTCTGAAACTTTGATTTGCTGTCATAGTAGCTCTGTCAGGCAGAAGTCCTATCAGTATCAGAGATTAGATGGTAGCAATCTCTGAAGCACTTCTATTAATCTACAGGGAATGGCCTGCACTGGGGATGGAAGTAAAAATGCAAATTCCATCCAGTTACGGCTGCTTCAGAGCAAAAAGAGTAACTGCTGCATAGCAATGAAGGCCTTTTCCATGAAGATTGCTCCCTGGAGACCTTAAGTGAGACAGGGCCTGTTGGAAAAAGAAACCACATCTTCCATTCCAAGGGAACAACTTTTCCCCAGCATTTCTGTGTTGCTGGAAGTATTTAGATACTGTGGTACCCAGTGTACGTTGTAAACAATATTCTTTTACAAGGGAAAAGTGCAGTCTGCTGACAGGACCCTCACACTCCATAGTGACAGGGCTTTCAGCCTTTGTGTTTCATCCTCAGGCTTGAATTTACCCTCCTGCCAATGTCACTGCAGTATCAGCCCTTTGATCCCAGTGATGCTGTGGAGAGGATGCAAGGGAGGGCAGTCTTGAGAAGCAGTGTGTTTCTCCAAACAACCTACACTTTCATTTAGGGAGACCACTATAAGCAGAAGTTTGAGAATCACTGTTGTGAAGACAGCATAAGCACAGCTAGAAATGAACATCCTATGCTGTGCTGGCTTCAAAAGCTAGGAGAAAGGATGGAAAACATCCTACACACAAGCACATTACCTGGGGAAAAACACAGCTTTTTTAACAAAAACTTTCCTTACAAATGTCAACTGGTATTCAATATATCTGCAAACCAAAAGGGGGTAAAGTGATTACCATGACAATCCAGCTAGTTTTAAACTGTACTTCAAAGGACAGGCTAGTTACTACAAGTCAAGGTCTTCCCTGAACTGCATTGAGAACATTGCTGTATGAGGGACACACCAGAGCAGGTCCAGTTTTTGTATTTCTATTGCTCTAGGGGAATGAACAAAGGAGCTAAACAAAACTCAGAAACCTTGTCCTATATTCTTGCTGACTGCCACGGAGAGTTTTCCTTGGAGTCAACCTTCTGGCTCACACAAGTACAAAACACAGGGTTTTGGCACAGTGTCCTGGGGTGACACTAGTATTCCACTAGATTCTCAGTCATTCTAGACCATGCAGACTGCACTTAGGTTGAGGTTATGGGGTTTCCTCCCAAATTTGTCTCTAACTGTGACACGTAGGTAGCATCACTTGTGCAATATAGTAAATATTGGCCTTTTTCTATAAAATAAAGTCCTTCCTTTGAAAAAATACTTTAAAACTTCAACAAAATTGTTTTTCTCTCTGTCTCCTAGGTATCCCACACAACCCTGTCGTTTTGGAAAACTTCTATTGCTTTTACCAGCTTTACGTTCAATTAGTCCATCTACAATAGAAGAAGTGTTTTTCAAAAAGACCATTGGGAATGTACCAATTACAAGACTGCTTTCAGATATGTACAAATCCAGTGACATATAAATTACCTTAAAATAAACAATCAGGATGGACAGTTCGAGAAGAACTTTTATCTATGGAGAATAAGCCTCAACTAACAAAATCTACAGGAAGCATAAGCCTGGGAATGTTTAGTCCTTAAACTCATTGACAAAAAATACCCCAGTAGATATGATTCTGCTGCTCTGAACAGAGTGATTTAGATCATGGAGAGAATGCTTTGTTCTACAGAAAAAGTGAAAGTGGTTGGAATTTGGCTGCTATTCCTGTTACTACAGGATGGAGGCAATTCAGATGCCAGTCACAGTTAACAAAGACTCTGCTATTCTCTCATTCAACTGGCAGATCTGAGACAAAATGTGAAAGAAGGTACTTTAGCTTGTTCAGTATTTGGAACCGGTGACCAAACTTGGCTTCTGTTGTAACACAAGATGTGGTGGCCTTCAGAATTGTTTTAAAAGTAGCCTATGTTGGGAAAATGTTTTTAATACGATAGGCAACATTTGAGACCAAGTTACCAAAACATTGCTTCTGCTATAATGCATCATGAAGTGGCCTTCAGAACTGATTAAAAGGTAGCTTATGACGGCAGCTCCATTCTTCCTACAAAATGAACTGGTGATCTTGGACGCAGATGTCACCACAATTTGTTTGGTTAACATCTCAAAGACAGAAGAGCTTTATACATTTCCTCCCCAACCTTCCCTCCTTCTTCCACACACAGACATAAATTCACACACACACACACACACACACACAAACACACCTGAAAAGAGACAACACAAGAAAGGAAGACTAAAACAGCAAAACCAAATACAATGGAGATGACCGCTTCAGTGATCTGCTGGCTGTCCTGTTGGCACAGTGCTGAAACCAAAGGCAACGGTGGCCAAACTCTTCGTTGATGAGATGTGCAGAGAAATGAAACTACTATAAAAAATCAATGGAAGGAATTTTATTTCAAAGAAATAAAGGTTGTTGACTGATACAATGCTAACAATTTCCAAAAGTCTCCAATGCCTTTTTAGAAAACTCCAGGTTCTAATTTTGAAGCCTTGTTCGCCTACACCCTCTCACACACAAAAATGTTATAAGCTGCTTATTTGATGTACGAAAAATGTAGAAAAAAAACATTTAAAGATAGCTGCTGTACTTTTCAAAATTTGATTTGTTATTAGGAACTAGCACTGAGAAAGATCAGCACTTGAACTATCATAGAATGAGTAAAACTTTTCCTGTACAAAGTGGATTAACCGATTTGTGAAGTTAAAAAGTTGTACTCATTGTATTTACAAAGAATAAAAATATATTGAATTTAAATTACTTTCCACTGTTCTTTTAACTGTTTAACTGTCCTTAATCAGCTTCTTTCACTGTCCCCTACTTACCAGGGAATAGAAATATCCTTTACTAAAATGGATTGCCCAAGATCCTGTGGAGTTTCCATCATCAGAGGTTTTTAAAAACAGATTAGACAAACATGAAAGGAGTAGCTTAGGTGATCCTGCCTTGTGAGATCCTGCACAGAGCTATTTTCTGTAATCCTAATAAATACCAGCTGCAAGGTTTCTTTCTCAAAAAGGTGACATGTAGCTTTTTCCAGGATACAACACTAAGTGCATTAGAGGCCTACTCCAGTATGTGCCTTCTGTTGCATGTTATTACAATTTTTAGTATTGGTGAACTGTGCAGCTAACAAAAGGTGATGAGTACAAAAGCACTGCTTCAATTAAAAAGACTGAGGTTTTATTAAGATGTCTAACTGCATAATCGCACCAAAGAAAGAGGGAAACAACTCCCAATCAACACAACAACCTGGCAATAGTAGGAGGGAAATGTATTGTTCACATGGCCATGAGAAACTGAAGAACCATGCATGCTAAAATGACAGGTAGAAATATACTGTGTGTATTGATGGCTCACTGGTTTGCAGTGTCAAGGAATACAGGTCACAAGTGAAATCCTAGCTCTGTTGACTTTCAAGCTCAAAAATCTCACATGTTTCAGAGGTCAAAGTTTTAACCCCAGCTCTCTTCCATTTGCAGTCTGCTGGGTCTCACATTCTATCTTTTCCAAGATAGACAGACCATAAATACACAAGATGAGTCACAGGCTATGGGACCTCAAAGTATCTTCAATAAAAACTAGCTTGGAGCACTTAAAAATGCACTTTCCACAGTGCAGTGCACTAAGATACTTCTTAGAAAGAAACCAACAAACTGTTTATAATCCATTCTTCCTGCACCTGTAATAATCTTCAGTTATCTTCTGCTCTCTACATGGAAAAGAACCTGATAGGGCAGAAAAAATCAATTGTGGGTCTCCACTCTGTGACAATTCAGTTTATGAGCTAAAGTAGAACCCAGTACTGCACAGAATCCATCACAGAACATTCACTTCAGTAAGATTCACGCTGCTGTCCCAGAGCAGCAGCAAACATGAACTGCATCCACCCTGCTAGGCAACCAGGCAATCACACCCCGCTTTGCTGTAGTCCCGACGTTGCCCAGGCTAGAGGACAAAACAGAGCATACTGGCAAAGCAGGCAGGGCAATGGGACCACACCCATATCTCATTCTCTTACCTGCAAGGCCTGGCCCAGCTGCAGAGCAGACTCACAAGCTGGGAACAATGCCCTGATCCCTATGGTTTAGGCACAACTAATCTCAGACTGTCTTGCTCCCAGTGCTGTGCATTGCACTGAAGCACAACCAGTTAGACTACACTAGAATTAGGGTCCCTAGCTAGCCTTGAAGGACTGAAGGCTAGGTGATATCCCAGAGTGCTGTGCAAATGTCCTGTCATTCTAAAAGTCTAATGCTCCAAAGTCCTCACTTTGGAAATAGGAATACTTTGACATCAAGCATGCAGCTTTTTCCTCTTCAGCTTAAATATTTTGGTTATTTTCATGGCAAATTATAGAGATTGTGTCATCATCTTTCATGTCTAATGTGGCATTTACTTTGATTTCTGAAAATAGTTTCTCTCAGAAAGTAACATTTGAGAAAAGAAAAATAACAACTTACTCTGTATCTAAACCTACATAATGAAACTTCAATTTAACCCTTCTTTCCCCGTTTTCAAGAATAACTCAACTTTTAGGGTTGCTACTAGAGCGTTCTGGAATCTGCAGTCAGGAGCACCTGGATAGGCAGCTTCCATGCCACATTTAGAAGACTAAGGAAGCTTCTCCAGCTCACTTCTTTCTCGTATAAAAGACGACTTCAGCAGTGCTGCCTGTGAACTGCAGTTCAGCCATCCAGCACCTGCACTGCACCAGTGGTCAAAACAGCACAAGGCTACAGCTCACCCCTCCTTCAGTACTCAGGGAAGTGGTCTATGATCACATCTTTCAGCAGACTTGTATGACTCCATGTTCCTAGTTCTATTTGCAGAGCACAGCTATTTAATCTAGGAATGATGTTACAATACAAGTCATGTAAACATTCCTTTCTCTATAGGATGGTATAGTTTTCATGAGCTAATTGAAGCTAGATTGGTGTTTCTCATGCCAGAGAAGGGCAGGCAGAAGGGTACTCTTTTCTCAAAGTTATTAAAGTCACAGATCTGTTGACTGCCTACCATGAGTGGTATTCCAACTTTGGTTCCACAACACAGGAACAGCCTTTTATACCTTTATAGGTTCTTTAACACTTGCAGAGTGAGTGCCAGCATCTAAGGGTATTTAGTGCTGGCTGTTAGTGATACACAACTACATTGTGGAAGAGCATCACAGTGAGGCTGTAACACCAGTTCACTAAGCATACTCAAGCCCCTTCTCCACAGAAAGCATGACACACTCCACACTAAGGTCAAGAGTGACAAAGCATTTGAAGTGCATTTTCACTTTTATTTCAAAACTTTAGACAAGATACTTTAGTATATAAATTCATTTTTTTTCCTCTTACAGAATATAAAGATAATTCCCTCATTACTTCAGTATAAAGTGTTTTACAAGCTTGAAGACAATTGCATAAGTGTTTCTCATACAGGATATCAGAAATAAAGCAGTCTTTCAGACAGGTGACTACCTCAGAAACAGCATAGCAGTTTAGTCAAATACAAGTGAACACGTGACACTACAAGTTGTGAAAGTTCAAGTAAGGCCAAGTCAGTAAACATTGTTAAGTCATTGCAAATAATAGTGGAAAGGTTTGTGAGACATTGCAAGGGGTGGATGGTTTCATAGTATAATACTCTTAAATCAAGGATTCAGAGGGATTTAGCTAGAAGACAAGTGAGTTCTTAATGCTATAAAGCATATGCAAAGACCAAGCAGTGTACTGGTGTTAGTGGAGACTTCACGCCTGTTCATCCTCAGCATGCTAAGACAAACTACAACCTCTTAAAACCAAGCATAAGAACCACATTTGAGGAGGTGATTTTAAAATTCAAGTATGTCTTATTTTGGATGGTGTGTAGTTTTTATCTATTACTTCATCTTGTAAGAACATGTGAAGACAACGCTCATTCTGTGCCAGTGGGTGACCTGCAACCCTGGAGAGGAAAAAAACAAGCATCAGTGTAAACCAATTGGGCCTACTTGCAGCTATCCTGCAAATCAAGGTTCTGTACCAATAACCTATTGTTCTGCACTTGGGCATAGATCCCACTTTCACTTCACTGTTGGCAAGTAGAATGCTGTCTAGCAGCAAGATTTATCATGCTTCCACAGCTGAAGTTAGTCCATAGGAACCCTGAGCTGCCTCTGATCCCCTGGAAGCATGTTACATCATATGTCACCTGCAATTGATGGGACTACCCAAGTAAGTGCTCATTCTAGCATTAGGAAATCTAGAGCTAAGAAAGGCAAAATTTTTTTTTTTTAAAGGTCTTAACACCTTTGCCTCGGGACACCCTTCTAAAGGCCACTTATCTCCTCTGTTTTCAGTGTCACTGGGCAGCAGCGCTGAAGCCGGGCTCCAGCAGGGGGTGCGAAGGATTTCCAAAGGCTCGCACTGCTCCAGACAAAGACTCCCGGGGTCAATGTCCTGGCCTGTGTGGGCAGCACTGCACACAGCCAGGGGGTGCTGGCCCTTCTGCTCATTGAACATCTTGCAAACACAGGAGACAGACCTTGCCTGTTCTAGGGGACACCAGCATCTCTACTCTAGATTTAATTTAAGCTGACAAACCGTCCTTTTAACAGTAAAGGAGCTGAAATTGAACTAGGAGACACTCAAACTTGGAAGAAAATCACAAGGTACTGCACTTGAACCCTTAAAATACCATGCAGACTCCTGTGTAGGTAAAAATCCCAAAGAATCAGATAGCTGAAAGTTCATCATTTATGGACATGAATACCCAACGTAGTTTAGTTTGAAAAAACTACATCCAGTTGGTCAATCAAGAGAGACTTCTTCCTTTAGGAGAGAAAGTCCCCCACCCTCCCAAGGGCAGTTATGTAAACCTTGTGGCCTCCATATCTGTCAGAACATTTCTACCCATCATGGAAGGCATCTGGTTGAACACATACAATATATATTCAGCTCCAATGTCTCAGCACCACTTCCAAGCACTTCTGTGCATCTTCTCCAAATTTATCTATTAGTGTTTATTTCACCACAGAACATACTTGTTATTCAAGGTGACCTATAATCAGGAAGCTGAGCTCTCCTATTCAGTATGGATGGATTATTTCAAGGACAGTTATAAAATGTACCCATCTTGCAAGGTTCTAGTAAAAGGCCAGCAGTCTCAAGCACTAGTTCACAAGGATGACAGTCTAGAATAACTAGTTTGAGTTTCTTACCCCATTAGAATGAAGTTACTGATATTAAACTTAAAGGAAAAGATATGTAGGAGAGAATGAGGCAGCAGCAAATTTCTTCCTCCTTTCAGGAAGGCTTGAAACTTGGTGACTGAATTGCAGGACTAGATCTGATCTCTGATTTAGCTCTTGGTTTCACAGGAATACCTCACTCTGAATTGGCTTTCCTTCAGTATTTTTCACCAAGGTGACCCTTACACATAGCAGCTGCTACTTCAAGTATTTTCATGTATCTCAAAGTCAGGTTGAGGCAGACAAGAGTGTTGAGACATAACCACCCTTGTGAATGTCACTGTATGTAGCATTGATGGTGGTGCCAGCAAACTGGCCCAAGAGAGCTGACTCAAGCTGCACTGTTGTGATTCAGATTTTACATCTAGAGGGACAAAGCTTCTCAGTAACATCCATCTCACTCCCGAATATTAAGAACTAGCATCGGTGCACCAAGATTTTTTTTTCCAGTGGCACCAATTATCTGAGGGACTCTAATTCCAGAAGCAAAGATCAGCTTTGATTATGCAATAATGTGAATGCACTGTGCAAAAGACCTTCAGGTCTAAGTTTACTAGTGCCCAGAGTACTTGGCAGAAGCCTTAAAGCTTCTACATGTTTCAAAAGTAGTAATATTTACTTAATGAGTTGGTCATGCCATTAGAATACACTGATTAGTTAAATTGCTATGATTTGTGCCTGCAAAGTTTTATTCCAGATGTACTCAACTATGCCACTGCATCAACATCTACATTAATCTCCTTCTACGTTTCAAAGAAGGAAAAATTAACCAAGAAGTTCTATACTTCCACAAAATCAATTTATTACTTGCAGTGGGACTGAAAAACAGATACTGAACTGGCCCATTCCACTTCTGTCAGCTATACAGAGTTTTTCAGAGAGTCAGGGTGAGATGACTGTTTCACATCATCTGCTTCAGAACACCAATAATCCTCTTCCATGCATATTGCTAGACTCAGCATACAAAACTTTCAGTAAGTGCACTTTTTCTCCATTTAAGATAGAGTTCCAAGTCTGCATGAATAAAGGTTGTGCTTTACAGTCATGACTGCCTTGATTGTATGGCACAAAAAACCCCAAACACATTCTGTCTTACTACTGGATGCCTTGGAAGTTCATTCCACTTGTCTTTGAACAGCAAAAATAGCAGTCTGAAGCATTTTACCAGTTCAGAACCATTCTAAAATGAGTTAAGAAGGAACTATGTGAGGAAAAATTTCAGAGATTTCATATGGTCACACTTATTTGTACAGGACAGACAGTTTTGGTGAACTAGTCACTTGCAACTCCAAGACATATGCCTGAACTAACAGTAACTGACAAGTACATTTTCCTAAGTTCTGGTGTAACTCACAGGCATCCTCTGTTCCTGTTAAACAGCATTGCTATTGAACTAGATTAGAATGCCAGAGGAACTGACAGGCTTGAACTCCCTAAGGGAGCAGTCCCAAATCCAGCTGATCTGAACAGCATTGACTCTAGGGACCAGAAGAGCTGGTTCACTGACAACACTCCTCACCCACTGTCTGGATCCACACAGTTAAAGAGATTAAACCAGCTATTCAGGTCAGTGTACAGACAGTGGTTAGTAGTGTCAGATGGTGGAAAAATAATCATAAGACTTTGTTACTATAATTTCTGCTCACCCTTCGAAAGGCAGGACAAAATCCAAAGAATCTATTTCAAACTATGTGTGCATACCTCAAGTAGTGTTTTTACTTCAGAATCTTCAGAAAGATTCTCAAGAGGATTAGAGAAAATATGCATCATCACACAAACTGATAATACCTCACATCTGCAATCAAAGTAAACTGCTGTAAGCCCACTGTAAGCTCTACTATTCACCCAGTTGGAAGATATTTTTCCAGAAATTATAAAGTAGAATTATTTTGAACACTATCATTTTAGTAGCAATTTGCATAAATTAACAACAACACTAACAGTTATTTCAGTTGTTCAGGTAAGCACTAAGATATCCAAACTACACATGGGATGAGTAATGTTAGTACATCCTACTGCAAGATTATATGAAAGTTAATATTCTGAACCTAGTGCAGTTAGCATCCTTAGGAGGATTAGTAGCTTCAACTCAATTTTCCAGGCTGAGCTCCAGGTTTCTCTCTAAATAACTAGATCCAACACTTACTTGTTTATGAATTGTTCAAGAGCCTGCTTCCTTTCCTCTATAAAGGAATCATCAAATATACCATCATCTCCTCGGAAGGGGAGCTGGCGTAGAAGAGCTTTTCCTGGTAGAGGTGGCACCACAACCTGAAAGATTAACAGAAGTGTCCTTAAGTGCAGCCTGGAAGCAAGTTCATCCACCTCTTCCTCCTAGAGGACCCAACTCACCAGTCACATTCCTAGTGAAGTAATAAAACATGAGCAGAGAAGAACAGTACCTGCCCACACAGATAAGTTGAAATCAAGTAGTTTATCTCTGAATTAACTCAAAACTATTAAAACAAAAAGCCTCTGGCATTGTAGCACTGAGGCTTGATAAAAAGACTGACACACTTGTGGATATTCTCACTCTCTGGTAACATAGCTTCTCCCAGGCTCAGCCTGGGAAAGTTCAAAGAATTAAAACATTATTATCTTATCCCTTGCACCTGGTGTTGTGCAGGATGTTTACAAGTAGGTGTTGTTCCCTTCTTGGCCAATAGGGCCAGAGGAGTCTCCTAAAGACCAATCAGGTCTTAGGTTCATTATGGTCTCTATAGGAGTGTGATTCTCTATTAATAAATGCCTTTTATGCCTTCTGAATCATGGAGTCAGTATGTCATATTCATCTGTCCCCTATATCACTTGTGATATAGGGGCTTGATAAAACATATCTGCTTTATATGATACATGCTTTATAACATAATGAAAACACTTCAGCATCATTACTCTTTGTATGTCTATGAAGACTTGTATTTACTGTTCACTTTACTCACTTTGCTTTCTCTTTCTAGTTCATTCCTTAGCCATTCAAAGTCACTATATCTTCTTCTGACTGTAGATTCTTTCAGTTTGAAGATAGGTAGATTTGTCTGAAAACAAGAACACAATTGATATTGATTAAAAAGATTAGAAGTTTTGATAAACAGAAGCAAGAACCTGTTAAGCTGTTAAGTTACACAGTAGTTCCATTTAAGCAACAACAGCAGTATTGAGAAACATTCAAGATATAGAAATAGAGATAAGGCTCTAAGCTAGATGAGTAAGCAGTGCCTCGAACTGCATAGCTATGAGCCTCATTTATATGGTGTCCCAATTACTGATATTTTGTCATTATATCACCAAGCAGAATATCTGATTTGCTGGCCACTTGAGGTGTTTCTAACGTTGCAGAAGCATCTGCTATTCTTACTGTCTCAGGAGATGGATTCCCAATACATAAAAAATTGGAGGTGGGGAGGAAAGGGGGAAAAAAGCCTTATTCCACACAAGTTTCTCTTACTGCATTCAAGGGAAGGTTTCATTTATCAGCATAGGACATTAACCAAACTTCCTGTACTTTTCTACTCCCTGATACAACATGGCCTCCAACATCTTCAGAAGCAAAACCTGTAAGTCTTGCAGTGAGTCATCCAGGACTGATGAAGATTTGATAGCAAAAGCTGCCAAGTTTGGGTAGCTCCAGAAAAGCCAACAAGGCTGAGATGCATTACAACATTCAGTGCTGAGGAGATCAGACTGTTTGATTACAGAATTAAACCAAGCAGAGCATGATTGGGGACAGCTTTGCTGAACAAGGCTAGGAGGCAGCACCCAAACCTAACACCCTTGAAGGAGACATCACATGGGAGCAAGGTTATAATTCTACACAAGACCATGTTAAATACACAGGCACCCTGCTACAAGTCTTTATACTAACTTGTGTGAGAGCCTGCATTCTTGCAGTGTTATCCCACTTTTGCAATCCAACTTGCACATTATTTTGAAAGTAGACACTGAGAGAATCCTCTCCTAATGACATCCTGACTAGAATACTACAAAACTGTCTCTAGGAGTTATGACCTCTTAAAAGTAAGACCGTGAGCCTGTAATTACCATACACAAACAGAAGTCACAGAATAATGCCTACTGTTGTCAGACTGCAAATTCACTAACAGTATTTGTATACTTTTCAATAAGACTCTTGAGGAGCACCCTAGGAAGCTGATGTTCACTTGGGACTAGTTACTTCCAGCTTTCCTGATGGCAGATGCACAGTAGTCATTCTCAGCTACTGCCTTTTACTTTTTTTGTTTTGGTTTTTATCTTGCAGGCCACCTAACTCAGGATCTGGTCACTGAGTGGATATCCCTGTACAATATCATTTGTAGCATGTTATGCTTAAGCTATCACTAGGGAATACTTTTGGCTGCTTAAAACAGGCTTAATTGCAGATATATTTTCCTGCACTAGGAAGGTCCATGACTATGGGTTATTGTATTGCTGCCAGCCAGTACTGGCTGTCACACAAAAGTACTTGACAAGTTAGTTGTGTACTTTCACATTATGCAAGTTAGTTTATAATTTACAAGTGATAAAATATAGAACAATATTCTGTTATGGTATATTATTGCTAAATGTTTAAAAGCACTCAAGTTCTCTTTCCCAGGTAAAATATTGTTGATTGTGCTAGCGACTAATAATAAAATTGCATTTAAGACTTACATCAGAAGTCAGGCTTTATAAATAAACACTCTTGTCTCGATGGTAAGAATACTCTACTCAAGAGTGAATATAGCTAGGTTCCCCAGAATGCATGAAGGAGATTCCTAGAAGTTAAGTACTGGATTATTTTCCTCTGATTTCAGCTATTGTTTTTTTTTAACAAAGTTCACGATTACACAGTACAACGTCAACTCTTTCTCTGTGTCTCAGGTAGAAAGTCCTTTAAAATATTTAACATATAGAACACCTGCAGAAAATATTCATTTCTTCTCTCAAGTTACCAAAAGAGGGATTAGAACTGGATAAAAGCAGCTAAAAAACGTGAGTTCCCAGGTCTTCAGGAACTCTTTATGCTTCTAGGCATGAAGCCTATAAAGTTAATCTCTAAACAAAATATCAGGCTTACAAGTACAAAGTGGGGGTAGAAGTGTCAATTGAGCTCACTTTACCTCCTACATTTCCTTTTCAACTTTTGACATGCTAGCCCAACTAGCAAGATGGAGAAAACAGAGTTCTTTGCTTTCCTTGTGAATTGAAAAATCTCAAATTTTGATCATAGGTACCGTAAACATTCAGATTGAAAAGCATGTCAAAAGGCATAGATTAAATTAACTGTCTTGCAAGTCACAACTTGACAACTATATTCTAAAACAAAGTACACATTAATTGTCCTTTGGTCCGGATACGAACTAGAGCTATCTACTGAGATCAATTTCCAAACCTCATGTTTCCTTAAACCCAGAAACTGCAGCAATTCTCCCTCCTCTAGAAGTAAGGGCTGACAGAGCAGTGTTCCTAAGGTAAGCAGCTGTTAGGAAGGATCTATTTAAAAATGCAATTTGAGAGTCCTGTTTTATACTGCTTAACCTATTTACATCTTAGGTCCCCATTTTTAATTCAGGCTATATTCACATCTGAAGTTACTGTATGGGTCTTTATCATTAAGGATTATTGCCCTGTTTGAGCAGACCACCCTTTGCTTCAGTAGGATGGGCTTCTGCACACCCTACTGCTTCCATCTCCCATGGATAGAAGTTTTCATTAAGCAAGCCAGACACCTCCTGAAGCCTGGGCTTTCACTGGACAAGAATCTGGTAGAAGGAGACAATCTGGAAGAGTCAACAGAAACTTGCATTTTCTATTAAATTGTCATTTCAACATCATGCAGGCTATCAAAAATGTTATTCTCCCCTTGACATTTTATGTCAAGGTCTCCTTGTTCAGTCACTAAGGTGTCACCAGCTATTCTGAGTGCTGCCAGTGCTTTGGTTGTCTGCTAGAACAAAGACAAGAGTAAGGCACAAAACTTGAAGGCAGGCTAGTTTCATTTTTATGAGCATTTCTGCCCATGCTCATTCAGCATTATAACGTCAACTTTCTGGCTGAGCTGCTAAGTCAACTATCCCAAAACTCATGACAGCTTGAAATGTGGAACAGGCTCTGGAGCACAGCTCATTCCTGTAATAATTTCAGGACAATTTCCGCAGCAATTCTTTCTTCAGCAGTGTAATAATTATACCATTTATTGAAAAAAAAAATTCAATTTTGGACTAGCTTCCTAGTCCAAAATCATGCTGCTTAGCAGTTTGAATGCAAGCCCTCAACCTGAAAGGATTATGCATCACGCAAGACATTAGACAACTGAAAGTCACCAGTCAGAATTGCAGATAAAACACTGCTGCAGAAGGACAAACAAACTAGTTCTGCAGAAGTCACACACAGCCCAAAATTCTAAGCCATAGAAAGACACTAAGTCAAGACAGATTTTGTATAGCACTGTCTCTTTCTCAGACTGTATGTAGACACCATTAGACACTCTGACAACTGTCAAACAGCCTGTATTCTGCTGGGGCAGTTAATGGCCAGCCAGTACACCAGAATCAATATTGTCAAAATTTGTGCCAAGTTACATTAGATAATTAGACAACAGGTGACAAACTCAGATCCTTAAGTCACTCCTACATTTCTACATTCAGATGCCAAACAAACTTTCTACAGTCATTTGGCTAGTGCTCAACAAACTAGAAATGGGAAGCAGTGGTTCCTTGCTAACAGATTTCAGGGCAAAATCTGTGTTCACAGTAAGCATGTTTCTTCAGCTTCATTTATGTCACTGTAACATATTCAACTTTGAGCCCAATTCTAAATTCAGGAGATTCCCAGTTCACCTCAGAAGCAAATGACAGTCCTAAGAAGTGGCTTAGACAACAGTCTTCCAGCTCTTAATACATTCACTCCCTAAGCTATGCACAGTTCAAAGCTGAAAAATTGTTTCTGTATGCAAGTGAAGAGAATTTCACAAACAGAATGCAAGTAGTTTGAGTACTAGTCATTACTGTCCATTCAGCTTCAGATACAGTAATCCAATGCAGTCATTCTGGTAAACAAATTACCTTAAATGCAGGAGGAAAATGAAAGTAATTTATTTGTTTATAATTAGTTTCAATTAATAAAATAATTCTAGGTAATTTTAAGTCTTAGTTTTTAGACTAGTGTATCCATGAGTGGAAAAAGTCTTGCAAATAGTCAGACTTGCTCCTAAATATTTGTTTCCAGACATATCAAATGCAAATAGCATTTGGATTCCTTCAAAGAGCATGCTGACACTCCACAAGATGGTATGAAACTGCATCCCAGACCATCCCCACAACAGCAAACTCCCCAGATGTTGTTGTTCAGCACAGTTTGATGTAAATTTAGTTAATTTCTTCATCTGCCACCATAACACTGCATTGCCCGTGTCTCTCACTACTAACAGACTGAGAATAAAGCTGCACTGTTGCCACAGCACCTACTTTGATGTCATCTTTTCAAGTAGGTTATGGTAGCCTTGAGAGAACTCGATTTCCATTAAAACAGAGCGAAAGAAAGCACACAGCTCACTTTTGATAAGTGTGTGGCTTTGACTCTCAGAAGCTAAATTCAAGCATCTTGACTGTCTCATGCAAGGTGTAATCTTTGTCAAGAGCCTACTCCCTTTGACTACATTTACAGTCAAAGGGAGCTCTGTGGTATCACAGTAAATAGCACTCAGGGTGGATAAAAAAAAGTATTATGGTTTTCTTAACATAAGAACCTGCTGTCCTTTAGTAGAAGAACCCAGCTCCAGCAGTCCGCTGTTATTGCAAAACCCTTGCCAGTGGTTTGTTTCCTTCCCGGCTTGACATAAGCAGCTGCCTCTCAATTTCCTACAATTATAAAAAGCAAGAAAGAAGGAAAACATGCTTTAAACTTCAGTTTCTAGAAGTTTAGATTTCTACTGGGTATATTACTGAAGGAACCCTGCTTTCCCCGCTGCAAAATGTCAGACTAGAGATTGTTATTTTTTTAAGTTTCAGTCCTTTTCATCAAAACAGAGTTCTAGCTCCCCTTTTCTCCACTTGGTGTCCAGACCTACTGAAGGTACGTCATATTAAAAAAAAAAAAAGGATAAAGTTAAGAGAACACTGAAAAATCTGACCATGCAAGTTTTAAACAATGCTGACTTAAACTATACCAAGAACTTTCAAGCTTCCCACTCTGCAGTACTGGAGCTATGGAGCCAGGATGTTTTCTACCTTAAAGACTAAGGCAGTGAAATCCTAATAGCAACATAATGACAGAGATTATCATAACCTTTGCCAAATCCAGTGCTTTGCATCCAGAGTTGCTCTCTGAAAAATGAGCATGGGGATGCCTGTATTTTTGCCAAAAAGTATCTATCATCACCTGAACAAGTTCAACATCATCATAAACAGCTGAATTATGGTATGCCACGGTCAAAAAACTCTAAATAGGGTGAGTCAAGAAAAAGAGATTGCTTAGTGATTCTTTATTCTTCAAGCTCCATGCTCAGAAGCTACAGATAAAAACTGGACCCTTCTTTGCGGACACATTTGGACAAGGACTTTTACAACACCCAGACAGAACTAGTAACTATATCAGGGTTAACAAGTCAAAGCCTCCTGTGAAATGCCAAATATTCATTTGAAAGAGAAGGGATTGCTACTTTTACTCAATTCAAGGTATAACAGCCATATGGCTCTGATTTGACCTACTGTAATGTTTTCACTTATTCCTCATTAGGAACGACTGAAAAGGGATCATATTAAGTTGATGCTTTAGCATCATTACTGACATCCATCAGCTACAGTCAAATGGTGATAAAAAAATTTCAGTGAATTGCTGCAGTTGCTAATTTTTTATCAAAAACTAAACTTTTGATATGCTCTGTGAGCTAGAGGCTGTCTAGTATCCCTATACTTCAAATATGCAAGAAAAAAAGCAGTAAATGAACTAGCTTAAAAGTGGGTCTACTAAGTAGCAAAAAAATCTCTTCCTGTTTCCAGTTTTACTGGAGCAGTAACACAACACTCCTAAGTAGCCACTAAAAGCTATGGAAAGGCTTCCAACTCCTGTTCATTAATCTGCAGCATATCTTAACACTTAGAGAGTGCTACAGCTTAGGCCTATAAAAATAATCTCTAAAGCTTTATTTCCAGGTCTAGAGGTGGCTTTAAACCACTTAATACATAGCTTCATTTTCTTCTGGATTTTAGAGTAAAGCTGCTATACACTAGCTTATAGTTATACTTTCAAATAGGCTTTGTGGCCAACACAAACTATACTGTCATATGGGAGAATCTTCTGGGGCATAACACAGATTTTGAATTGGACTCTTAAGAAATAACCAAAGAAGGAACATTTCATGCACCTGTATTCAGTTGGTAAAACCAACTGGTTGGTTTTATACCTTGACTAGAAGATTAGGGCATCTCCATCCTTTTTATGTTAGAAGTGACAGGAACAACAGCAACTTCTGACCCTTCACTCAGTGCTACAGCTTCACTGGGTGTTTGGATTATGTACTTGTTAAAACAGCCTCCAGTAGTGCAACTGGCATTGCTTTACCAAGTGAAAAAAACTTCAAGTAAAACACTTCTCTTACTGTTACAAGACATAAACCTGCTGCATCATTTATTTCCCAGATGAAAAGCAGCAGAGACCGGACTGCCCTAAAGTTCAAGCTGACACTTTACAGCAAGCCATCTAAAAATAAGCACGTATCAAAACTCCCTGGCATCACATGCCTACCTGGATCACAGCCATCTGTCCTGCAAAGATTAGTCATTGTTCCATTCGATTTGGTCTGCTCTGCACTGTACTAGCATGCAATCTTAAAATATGACAATCAAGGCCTGCACTGTATACACTGAAATAAAAGGAGTGCAAGTCACCATTAAACTAATATATTAATAAGAAGCACTATTCAGAGACTTGGTTATTTTATTTACACAGTAACAGATATCAATACCAAACTAGTTCAGTACTTTGGACCAGCCTCCTGAACATAGTTTAATTACAAACCTCTACAGAAAATAAAAACAGCTGCTCAAGAGTAAATCCACTTTCCTTGCTTTGGAAGTTTCTTTCATCCAAGCCATTCTACTTTTCTGTCTCCCTAGTCAGTGTCCTTGGAAATTCTTAGCCTTCCAGTTATCCTTTTCTGAATTACTGCTTGAAGGAAGAGTTAATGTTTGTGAGGATGCAGTACCCAGGCTGTAGAACAGAAAAAGTCACCTGAATCACTGCATTCTTACTCTTTGTAGAGGAGTCTGATAATACCTAACTGGTAGCAGTGTCCAGAATGGGTTTTAAAAGCATAATTTACTACAGTTAGAGCAGACTTGCAGTATTATGCAAGATTTGTGATAGCAGAGAAATAGAGACTTACTGCTGATTATGCATCTGTAAACACATCTCCACTGAGTCAGTATTTAGTCATGACTCCACCACAAGCTTTAACTATTAAATTGTACAATGCTGAAGTCAACTACAGGAACGACAGATTTGGTTCTTTTCAGGGTGAGGGAAGAATCTGCACCTTCAAACCCTGCCAAACATGACGGGCAGGACTTTTGGAATTGTTCAAGGACAAAACATTTCAAAAACACATTCAAGAGCATCACTTTGCAAAACATGGCACAAGGTAAGTGCTTTCTGAGCAAGATTCACTTTCAGTTCATTTTCTGTCTTACTCTGACTTGACCACAGCAGTCAGACTTCAATCAGTTAATCACAAGTCAGACCACTGTGAAACATGCTGAAATGTAAATATTGTATCCAAACTAGGTCTTGAAAAAATTGGTTAATGAAAGAACAGGACTTTCAAAAGCAACTTTAGTTCAGCAGCACTCAGATAAACTTCCTCAATCCCTTGAAACCAGTACTATTCTTAATACTGCAGGCACTTCACAGCCTGTGTATTCATTTCCTTCCCCACACTGGACCTACACAGTTGAGCACCTCTGCAGGTCTACAGAAGTCTTTCTGCAGAAGATACAGGAAACCTGACTGGTGCCCTAAAGAGCACTAGTACCACCCTACTATTGCATTTCACAATGGAAGCACAGCAAGCAATTCCCTTTCTACACTTCAAGACAAGCAACTGCACTATGGCAGATCAAAAAGCTAAGGTATACCTTAGTGCCAAATTTAGAAATACTGATTAGAGGCAAGAGGCCACTGAACATTAAAGAACAGAGCTAAGATGATAAAGGCTTTTAGTTTGGCTTTGGTTTGACAAAAAAGAATTCTTTAACTACTTGGACTAATAGCTCCTGTAAAAGGCATTTTATTATATTCAACTGTCAGTTTGAATATCAATGACTTCTCTGCAAGTTCTCACTAACTATGAACAGATGATTTAACCTTTCAGTCTAGGTGACAAACCCAACTAAAATGGGCAGCACAGAAGTCACTTTTACTTCTACAGAAACAAAAACATATGAAATAATGTTAACAGTTTATTTCCAGATCACTGAATATTCTGAGTTCAAAGGGATCACAAGCATCATGAAGTCAAACTCTTAAGTGAACAGCCCATATGGGGATTGAATCCACAAGCCTGGTGTTACTTAGCACCACCCTCTAACCAACTGAGCTATTCTCAGGGTTGCCAAAGGGATATTTCCCAAAATGTAGCAAGTTCCTGGATACCTATATGCTTTGTTGACAGTATATTCTAACCAAAGTGCTTATCTCCTATGTCACTGCCTTTACAATGGGTGTATGGCTGTGACGTGTGACACCAGTCACTGGATGAGAGTCAGCTTGTAAAGCTTAAGTCTTGTCTCCTTAAAAGGATTTAACAACTGAAGCTATCGCACAGAATCCGCTTGAGCAAAGACCTTCCTTTTGACCCACTTACCAAGAAAACTATGTCTCAACTACAGCAGAAGACAAATGATACTTGGAACTTAACAGAGGAATAAATACATGCTGTAGAATGCTAATATGTTAATTGTAATTTATTCTATGTTTGCTTCCCATAATTCAGAGAAAGAACTGGCTTTTAGTCCATAAACAGTAAAGGTATTCCCATGCCCTCATTCAAGCCCACCCTGAAAAGGTTTAATAATAAGAAGAGAAGAGCTAATAAAGACTTCTGAGAAACAGCATGTAGGAATATTTACACTAAGAACTTGATTTTTGGTTCACGTTTTTCCTCAAGAGGAAAGGGCAATGAAGTAGTTTACTGTATTCCTTTAGCAGGCAGTCTAGTGGATTATGCCAGTTTTAAGTGCTGCACAATCACCATATTGTGATCATCTAGATACCTTCAGATGAGGTGAGTACTTTATCAAGTTTTATTTCGCTAGACGAAGCACTTGGAGCTTTATACTCTGCTGCATTATTCCATTATTACAGTCTAGCTCATCTTAAGCCTTCACACACAAAGGACACCTCAGAATGGCACAAATGCACTGCCTGATACTGCTGATGGAAAGCAAATTCTCAAGCACCCTGTCAAAAATATGACCCATGCCAATTTGCTATTTTAGCACAGCAGGATGGCATTTTCTATCACTTATTTCAAACAAGATATTTGACTTTCATTGCTAGGCTACACTGTAGTGGCACACTGCCACACTGTGTACCTTACAGTGGTTGCTACAGTGGAAAGCTTTCTGTCATCACCTTGTCCAGCTTGCCAAGAACACACTGTTATTTAATGCACAGGCTCAGAAAGTCAATCCTTTGGCCAACTGTCCTCTGTGAAGTAAGCTGCCCAGCTAGAAGTGCTGCATAGGCTCTACCTTTAGCACTCCTCTCAGGACTCCTTAAATGCCAGTCAAAGCAGCACACAACTATCCCAACACACAGCCACCCTGCACTGAGACACTCACTGTGACAAACCTTCCTAAGTTCCAGAGCACTACTGCCTTGCTTATGCAGCAGTGTACTGCTGAGCAGTCTACCCAAAACTTTAGAGTTCCCCATCAGGCTTCCCGACTTCCACCAGAACTTGATGAGTACAACATTACAAGAACTAAAGCATGAAATTGTTCCACTTGCTGCTTTCCAGACAACAGATATGCTTCAACTGCAGTACCAGTAGAAAGCTTGCCAATAAAAGCTTTGGGGAAACTCTGCAGTGTTTCACACACATATGTTTTGCAAGATACTTTTTATCAGATATCAGTTCAAGAGTCTGCTAGCAAGTTCAGTCTTTCCAAAAAACCCCAAAAGCGAAGCTTTGAGATTCAGACAAAGAAAGATAGAATTACAGAGTCTGTAAACACCATGACAATGGTACAAGTGTAATTGTCTCAATGCAAACTTGAATTTCAGTGTCCTCTCTGACAATGTTTCTGGCTTAGAATGATCTCCAGCTGTAACATGAGGCTGCAGTCCTTTAGCGTTCACCAGACTTTGGCAGCAGTTAAGCCATCCATTTCTGCAAACTTGACATTTTACTGTTGGTGTTACTTGAAGACACAGCTCTCTAGATATGATAGAGGTAACTCACACCATCTTCTCAGGTTTGCTCTGCTGCTACTATCAGCTGGGGGAAACTGCACATCAGCTTTCTTACTTTCTGTGACCACAGGCACTTGTCAAACCACAGGCCTGCTGGTGACCATTGTCAGCCACACTCCAACAAGCAGCTTATGGTACTAGGCCTACCTTTCACAAATACAATACCACAGCAATCCATGTTTGAATTCTTCCTCTGTGCTGTAATTTGTGTATTAGTGACATGTCATGGTTCTGCTGAGAAGCAGTTAATTGATACAAGTTTAGACAGTGAACATAATTCTGCATGACTTGTATTACCTGCTCTGTAGCCTTCCAACACACAGAGACATAAAACTCAAATTTACAGTTCATGGTAGCTGTGAACTCTGTGTACACAACTGTGTACACATCTGGAGTACACAACTGGAAAGGGAATGATCAAAGAGACAGTCCTGTACAGATGCAAGCAAGGAGGGTGGAAGATGCAATGTTTACATAGTAGTCAGTCTGGGAGGAAGAACAGAGGAAGGTCACAGTACTATCACAGTTTACATTTGTTCAAATCATCCTTGGTCTCCATTATAACAGGAATCCAGAATCTTCTACCACAAAAAACAGGTGGGCTGTTTTTTGGCAGGTCTCAAAACCTGTTTTTCTGCTTCCCTTTCTTATTAAGAACTTCAGTTGAATATTTTTAAAAATTGTTATTTTTTTAATCACAGGAAGTTTGACCCAATTCCCAAGGCCATATCATGGCCAGGTCCCTTTTGGATCATCTTCCCTGGATCCAGCCATTCCAAATGCTCAGTCTCATGGAAAGAAACATCATCAGGAACTTAAGGTGCAAATACTTTCCAGCAAGATAGAATTACAACTTTTTTCTAAGTGGATTGCTAGGGTTCTGATAAGGGCAGTGCAGTGCAACACAAATCTGCAAGTTCTAGTTCGACCTCACACTGAGGCCAAACATAGGCTACAAGCATGTTAGTTTATTCTTCCTGCCCCATTGACACATCCTGAAACACAGAAATAGCTACTGAACACAACAATTTATAAGCATCAGAAATGAAGTATCCTCCCCAGTAGCTTTAGATTTCAGGTGATTTTTCTTTCTTAAGTAAGGTTACACCAAGCTGGGGAGTTAGATCTTTAAAACCAAAAAATTCACAGAGGGTTAAGTCTTGTCTGGTGAATTTTAGTGACCAAAGCAGCAGCCCTCAGCTGTATCCTTCCCTGCTGTGAAGAACTCATATCGCAGAGAATGTGTGCAGGGAATCAGTGAAGCTTCACCCTTTACTACTGACTGTAATAAATGACCAGGTTCAATCAGCTGTAACAGAGCAAAGCTATACAAGGTAGCAGACTCTATATAAAAACCCCATCTGTAAGTATTCAACTTTCTCAACTTGCCAGCTTATTTCTCTCAACTTGCCAGCTTATTTCTGGCAGGGTAGACCAAGAAGGGTTCCCTGCCTGAAGGCCCTACCAGCCACAGGCAAAAACTGTGCTGTAGACACTGCATTGTTTGGCCATTCCTCTGGGCCCTATTTATGAAACGAGAAAGGTCAGGGAACACAGTAATGACTTCACAGAGCTTTTCTCAAGTTCAAGACTACTAGCCTTTGGGGCAAGTCACTGAACACAGCCCTTCCAGTTAGGAAAGATTCTAGATTTACTAAGGAGAAGTATTTGACAGCAGCACATTGCGAGAAACAACCCTATTTATTAGGCACTACAATTTTATTTCAGCTACAAAAGAACACAGGAAGCCCTCCCCCATACACACGCACCTTACCACTTCAGCGGGCTCTCACCTAGCACGTGTGCCACTAGACTTATTTACACCTTCTCTATGTAGTTCTTGAGGCCGCTGGAATCCTGAACTTGACCTCCTCCTCAGCGCAGATCCACCCATATTACTCCATCTCAGAGAGCGAGGAGCTTGCTCTCCTCTATTTACCTGAAGCAACTGCTCACAGCACAGCGATATTTCAGTCTGAGGACAAGCCGTACACAGCAGAGCCGAAAGAGCACTTGTCCTTTGGTTATCTGAACCGAGCTGCATCGCCTTAGCTACTGGAGCCCGGCACAGAGTTATCAACCCAGGCCGAGGATGGAGAGCCCACTGCGGCTCTGCCACCGCCCCCCGCGCCCCGCACCGCAGCAGCCGTGGCTCGGGTCTTGAAGGACACGGCGGCGGGAGCCCGTCACCGCCACCCGGCGACACGAGAGCCCGACACCGCCACCCCGGCTCCCGGCCGGGCCGGCGCCACCTCACCTTGACGCGGATCTCGTAGGTGGTGAAGCGGCCGCGGCCCACCCCCACCGTCTGCGGGTTGCCCACGTCGATCTCCAGGAAGTTGCTGGGCGGCCCGTAGGCGTCGTTGAGGTTCTGTGGCTTGCTGATCAGCCGCCGAGTGTCCGCGATCGTCTCGGCCATAGCGGAGCGGGCGCCTTCTCCCCTGAGCCAGCGACCGAGCCCCGAGCGCCGCCGCCTCCGCCACCCGCGCCACACGACCGCCCGCCCCGCGCCCAGCTGACTGCCCGGCAACGCGCACCCGCGCCCGCCGCCTGCGCGCGCCCGCAAGGCACGCTGGGTAATGTAGTTCTCGAGGGCCGCCCCGCTTGCTCAAGCTTGGCGCGCTTCCCTGCCTTTTGAACTACACGTCCCGGCGGGCGCTGGGGGCGCGGCGCGCCGGCCGGGAGCGCTGGTTTGTCAAGCCCGCCCACCCCTCCGGCCGGGTGCGGTGGCGGGGGCGGTGGAGTTGGGGCGATTGGCTCGGCTTTTCCCGCACATCCTCATCCTTCGGGGATGGAAAAGACTGGCTGGGAAATGCCGTATATCCAAAGTGTTATGCGAAAGGAATCAGCCCGCTGCAAACGTAGGCTGGTGGAGGTGCCCACCAAAAGCTTTGCGTTGGAAACAGTCTTAAATCACTGACCCAAGCTGCAGTCGAGATGACGGTGTTTTTGTAGAAGCTTTAAACTTTTTAAAACTTACTGCAATTTTAACAAATTATACACTTTTAATAATAATATTACCTAAGGATAATACTATTTCATGTCCTCATGGCTTGCAAAGCTAAAGGGCTCTTAAAGGATAGGAAAGGAAAATTGTGTTTACGGAGTAAGTTATTAAAATGACTTGAGAGAGCAAGAAAGAGAATGAGAGAAAGGGAGAAGCAGAGCTGACAGAATTGTCTCCTTCCAAGACATAAGGTATTTATTTCTCATTATCTGATTAAGTAGGTGGTGTGTTATGATAAAAAAAGTATTTCCCAAAGTAGTGCAATGTTTACCTAGAACATCAGTGAACTGAAATGATATCAATCCGCTATTATTTCTAAATTTTTCTATCATCTTGGACTACTTCATACTTTTTTAATACCTGTTAAAAGTACCCCTCCAATAATTAACGGCATATATAATTTTCCTTCCATCTTTTCTTATAAAATAGTTCTAGTGATGTTCCTTTACTATCCAGGTTGAATGAGACTGTGTGAAAACTAGTGATATTTTTTCCAAAAATCTGTGTAGGCAGTAGGTAAAATGGTAGGCTGCCCACAAATCACATTTGAGAGACACAAAGTTAACATCTGGCAAGTTTAGTTAGCTGTTGTCTGTGTTAATAAAAAGGTAATCAGAAAGCAGAGATGATCCCAAAGTTCAAAGATAGTTCATCCCCATAACCAGTATACCATGGGGTGATTTGCTTGGTAACTTTTCTGTGAATTTCCTTGTCATCACTCCTTCGGTGTTATTTCTCCCACTTACTAGAGCACCTTCCACTAAAAGCTGCCAACTATTCACTTTATAATTATAAACAGAAACGAGGCTGACAGGAGTTTTACAAAGCAGGAATGAAGGGGAGATTTACCTGAGTTATACCAGTTATCAAACTGGTCGTGCAGCAAGGCAAGAAAAAGCTCATTAATTCTACTGAGATTGCATATGCATCTGGAAAAGCTTTTGTTTCTTACACAACCTATGCTGCCACATCTGACTGCAAATATGAAAAAGAAACAGAGCACTGGTGTTGTCTTAACTATAATAGGTTTCTGTCTCCTGGCCAAGCCTGGTTTTGTTATCTGTTCAAAGCAACAAACAAGTGTCCAGTACTGTACATCTGGGAAGTTGCTGTGTCTGTGATGAATAAAGAATTTTTTCTAATGCTGGGTAGATACTAAGAGTGAGGCTTAAGTTGAATGCTTTTCTTACAGCACACCTTCTCAGCACCACTGTTCTGTCTGCTTTTCCTATCAGGGATGACTGGTGGTGGAGAGCCTTGTGGAGGCTACAGGGAGTGACTGCTTTAGTGCCCACTTGTCAACAGCATAGGTATATAAAAGGGTTGCAGTGATTTGATGAGGTGTCCCATCTCTGTTTTCCCCACTGAAGTCAAATACAACTCCTCTGACCTGGGTGACAAAGGGGAAGATGCCCAGCTTCATGACTAGCGCCCCACTTACATCACGAGAAAGCACAAATGCCACACTGGCTAATGAGGCGAGGAGAAGGAATGAAGGCAGGGGAAAAGCAGAGTCTTTCGAGCCTCTTTGTTTCCTTCCGATTGTCAGAAAATGCATTTGTTTACATTGAATCATGTTCCAGATTTTTTTTTTTTTTGTGATCATGAGACTACAGTTATGCTATATGTAGTTGTTTCTTCATGCTAGAAAGGTCATTTTCTCAGCATGAAGGTGAGCATAAACTCAGAAAATAAAGTTTTGTTTCTGTTTCTGGCATGCACTTTGGGCCAAATTTCAAATCTGGAGGGAGAGAGGTCAGCTGTGTTTGTAGGTTCAAAGATTACATCAAGCATTTAGAATTGGACTCAGTGATCCTTCTGGGTCCCTTCCAAGTCAGTATATTCAGTTATATCAGTGACATTCCTAGTGAACTTAAATTCTTTAACAATCAGGTATTCAATGATTTGTTTTTACACCTAGTTTATTAAACTATGACACAAAGATTTTTCTGGCATAACTTCAAGTGGCAAAATGGATATCAGAGTCACACAGCACAGACCCATACAAGCAATATTAATGGATGATTACTTCTGGAATTTTGGGTAGTAATACTTCTTCAGTAGTTTTTTGTTTCTTTCTTTGTTTTTTGAAAGAAAGAGTCACATTTAACAGGAAGGAAACCAAAGCTCTCCATTATCCAGTTAAGACTCTCCAGCCTTTCTGACAAGTGTCCAGGTTAGCACATTTTAAACAGCACAGGCATATTTTGTCAGAACTTGTGGGTAAATGCTGACTCAGGAAAAGGCAAAACCCACAAGGCATTGAACTAACTGTGAAATGCCTTGTGTGGAAAAATGACTTCCTGATTCCTGCAGTAGCTGCCAGTGCTTTGAAACATGATGTTTGAACATCTGCATTGTGCTCCTGCCTGCAAGATAATATTAAACTTCTAAACATAATTTGTAATATCTACATTTACATATACATCCATTTACTGTGAACTCATATTCTGAGAGATACAGTGTGGCTGAAATACTGCAGTGAATTTCTTACACATTGAGCTATTTGAGCTGACTGAGATGCAAACTGTAAACAGATAAACAGATAGTGAAAAGGGCTGTAAGTCCATAATTTTGGGAACATTTTTGCAGCTTTATTACCCTGAGGCTTTATAACCAATGTAGACTTTTAACAGCATATTTGGCTGTCTCAAAATAGATGAGGTTAATATCAAGTCTACCCCCAAGTGTCTTGACATAATCCCAGGAAAATGACTTTTGATAGAAACTCTGTTGATGAAAACTACCTGCAAAATCCATTTTTGCATAGTAGGCTGAATGGTCAGTTCTATATCAAAACTGCCTTTGTTTTTGGAACCCAAAGAAATTTCCCATGGTGGGAATATCTTGGAGCCTTGCAGTCAGGTAAACCCAGGCCTCCTTCTGCAGAAACTCAGAATGATTCTGGCAGAGACCCAAAGACTCTTGAATACATCCATCCCATACGGTTCAGCACATCCAAATTTCTAAAAGCAGTGCAGTTATACCACTAGAGGCCAGAGAAGACATCTGGAGTAGTTTGATTTTACCCCTCATTTTTATTCCTGTTTTATTCCTGTAACAGGCCACTTTTGGCTAGCTGGCAGAGTAATAATGCAGCAGGGTTGAACAAGTGCCAATTTAGTTTCTACACAGTTTCAATGCCACATTTTTGAAGGTGGGCAAAGGCACAGGTACAGGAAATAAAGGGTACAAATGTACCACAGAATGGATCTGTACCTGTTACAGGACATAAACCATGATAATCTACAGAAATGTACTTGAAAGTCCTGTTTGTTTAGGTTAACACCAAAACTTGCTTTTGCCAAGTGCTTACAGCCAAAGGACAGTGAGTTCTGGGGTGTGCAATCCAATGCATGGTGGCATTTCAGTTGGCCAGTGCATAGAGTGTTCATATCATTGCAGAGGGTTTATTCATTTAGGTAGAAGATGTCCAAATAGATCCAAATGAGAAGTTTTTCTACGCTGCCTTGCATAGCAAGGTTAAGAAAAAAGCAGTGACAATTTAAATAAATCAGATGTTTTTGCTGAAGATTATACTGTCATTTTCTCCAATTATTCGTGACATTTCACCCATTCATATTGTGATCTGAGTTAATAATGGAAGAAAACCCAGCTCTTGTTGCCTTGTTTATTCTTTGTTCTCAAGGAGATAAGCTGTTTATAAAGATAACTTATTTGTTATTTAAATCACTTTTACAGAATTTGTTTGTTTCCTTGTTTGAGTTTCTAAATATATTGCAACAATTGTGAGGCATCTTTGAGATGTCTATTCAATTCCCCATGATTTGTACTGAAATTCATTCCTAAATGGGCACAGGTGTTGATAGCTATAATATGCTGGAATGAGTCAAAACCAATAAATGCCCAATAGAGGAAAGATGAAAGAAAATGCACTGAAAACAGCTCTTTTAGGATGTGATAAATAGGCACTTTAATTCACTACTTAATTAGGTATATAGCACTGAAGATGTGTCTGGAGCAACTACGTATTTTAAACAGCTGAACATGTTAGAGTGTAACTTCAATCACTGATAATATTTTCAAGATCATAAACATTATTTTTAGAATTAGCAATACTATTCAGGATATAATCAACTTTTGTTTGCAAGCTGTTCTATAGTTCCCTAAAGCAACATTTTTGAATACTTTTGTAAAAAAAAGTCCATTGATATTCTATGAAAACTACTTGCTCACTTTCTCATGTTGCACAGAAATTTAATGCTAGAATGATATAGGAATTCTGCTGTTGCAAAACCAAAAGTCAGTTTAAGCACTTCCTTTGTGCTTTACCAGGAGCAGACACTTTGTAAACTATTTCTTGCACAATGCACTCTGCCAGCAACATCTCCTGAAGCGCCATCCTGGCCTTTGGGTGCATTTCTGTCAGGAATGACAGGGTGGCCAATGAGGAAGTGTTAGGATTAGTGATTCCTGAGTGCCAGTGCCCTTCCCTTGGAGTGCAGGCTTTTTGCATTGTGCCTTTCTGTCAAAAGAACTTTGTAGCTGCAGTGGAGGTGCTTGGAGAAGGCATTCAGGTGCCTATCAAAGGAGGAAGGCGGTCAGCATTCTCCCGAGGAGTTCTCAGAAATCCCACATGGATATTTGAACTAATACCAAAAACAAGGTTTACTGTATGCTAAGCAGACACTGAGACTAAACCAGTCTCTAGGGTTTGAGTTGTCTCCAGAGAAATCTGCTTTTATGTTAACGTATCTTGTTGTTGCATTTTAAATAGATGTTTATAGGCATAAATATTATACCTATAAATGTAAAACTGATACTGCTGATGTGCAGATAGGTTGTAACTCTGGCCAGGAATATTTGTCCTTAATATTTTATGAATATCCACCTTTAGTATTTTATAGTCCATGTTTTTAGAGATAAAAGCAAATAGCACAAGATAGAAATTATCAACAAATGCAAATTCAGTTGCCAAAACTCCCTGATGACAGCTGTGGCACCCAACACAGGCATGGTGCAGCATGATACAAATTACAGACTCCCAGAATAGTTAGGGTTGGAAGGGACTTCTGGAGATCATCTAGTCCATGGCAAGGTCACCTAGAGCAGGTGACACATGAATGCATTTGAATGTCTCCAGAGAGGGAGAACCCATGACCTTGCTGGGGAGCCTGTTCCAGTGCTCTGTCACCCACAGTGTAAGGAAGCTCTTCCTTGTGTTGAGGTGGACGAGGAAGTTGTTGGAAACTGGAGTGCACGGGTAGGGTGGTAAGGTGTTGTAAGTAAGGTATGACTCTAGGTGGGTCTGGAAGGTGGATTTGTACCTGATATGAATAAAGAGATGGGTCACTTACCAGTTCAGAGTTCACGTACATGTTCCTGTTTATAGTTGCTGTTTAAACGGTTCGATTTGTTCTTTCAGGAGTCAGTTCAATTGTTTGATTGTTTTACCTAGTTTGCCCCCACTCACCCCTTACATGTACCCCCAGTTTACCCCCTTATCTCCTCCTTTTTTGCCTGTACCCCCATCCCCATTTACCTGCCGCTGCTTCCTGAGAAACTTCCACACTCCCAGAAAGACTTTGTGAACAGACGCACATTGATGAGCACGTGCGGCCAGCAGACTCTGACCACCCCAGGACAGCGAGCCACCACCGAAACCAACCAAAAACTGCACCCATAGGTCGGTGAGGACCTAGAAAAGCGGAGCACTCCAACTGGGGCCGGACCCATCACCATGACCGAACAGCGCAGCTGAAGGAAGACACCCCCAGCCACCAGAGGTAATGATGTCTTCCTAACCACGCCCGTGAGGATGGAAGCCCCAGCTCTGCCTGTAAGGACAGATCTGCCTGGATGAGAAGACGCAGACTCAAACTGCACAAAGAGAGGTTTAGGTTGGACATGAGGAGGAATTTCTTCACAGAAAGGGTGATTAAATATTGAAATGTGCTGCCCAGGGAGGTGGTGGAGTCACCGTCCCTGGAGGTTTTCAAGAAAGACTGGACGTGGCACTTAGTGCCATGGTCTAGTCGACATTGTGGTGTTAGGTCATAGGTTGGACTCGATGATCTCAGGGGGTTTTTCCAGTCTAATCGACCCAGTGATTCCGTGACCCAGACGGGACCCGTTCGCCACCACGGGCCGCGCACGGGCTTCCCCCACAGACCCGCGGGACTCCATTTCCCAGCGCGCCCCGCGCCCTCGCCGCCGCCGCGCCGGGAAGATGGCAGCCCTTGTGTCGCCCTTGGCTACTGCGCGCTGCCTGCTCCGGGCTCTGGGGTGCCGCGGCCGCCTGCTCCCGCCGCACAGAGGTCAGTGCCGCCGCCGCGGCTCTCCGGGGCTCGCTTGGCCCGGGCGGGCGACAGGCGGCCGGGGCACCGCGCAGGACGGGCACGGAGGAGCGGTCGCAGGAGCCGGTGCGTGCGTCCCCTCCCCGTCGTGCCGCGGGTCTGTCCCCGGCGGAGGGGAGGTGGGTGGCGGTGCCGGGCGGGGCACGCGGCACGACGGGGAGGAGAGGTACGCGCCGGCTCCTGCGGACACGCACAGGCCGCTGTGCCGTGACCTGCCGGTGTCCTCGCATTCCCGGCCTGGGCTTGTCCGCGAGCCCGCCCCGGCGGGAACCTGCCTGCCGGGTTGGCACCGGGAGTCGGCCCCGGTCACCGGGGTGACCCGCGAAGGGGGCCCGTGGCTTCCCGAGTTGGTGATGCCGCTTTCCCTTGGGGAATCGGGCCTCGGTGCGCTGGTTAACGCCTTGCGGCTGCACCGGTGTCTGCCGGCGCTTTGGCCCGGCTTTGGGGTGTCTCAGGGACTGTTCCCCCTCAAGGACCGTCCGCTGTGTAACCAACGACAGCTGGGCTCTGTCCTCACAGCCTTCCTTTGAGAGATATTGAAATGTGCTGCAGAAATTCAGTGCAAAAATTTATGGGGTTTTGTTAACTCGAGGCTTAGGTTAGGAGCAGAGATCTTTTTTCTTTAGTGAGAGCTCTTCGTCCTCTGCCAGTCTGGCCAAAGTGTGACTGGTGGATAAGTGGACAATCCCAGGATTGATAAGTGTTCACATCCACACATTATGTTGCGATTGTAGAATATTTATACATCGTAAGAAAAAATAGACAAGCACTGCGGGTATTACTGTAGTTGCATGTGTTTTATTTTATATTGGTCTAACACTTGGACTATATGCAGGTTGTTTTTTATAACCAACGTAATAGCATTTAGAAAAAGTTGTCTGAGCACATCCAGTAGCTTTCTGCAGTTTGTCAGCTTGTGTTAAAGAAAAGGTAGTCCTTGCAGATGTTGTTTGAGGACATCACACTGCAGGGATGGGCTGCCATCATGGAATTAATTGATTTATAACCTTGGTTTTATGATCACTGGTTTATAGTATTTTCTTTGTTTTTGTGATTTGCTTTCCACAATTTTGTGCCTTTTCCTTAATTAAGGAAAGACATGGCAAGTATTATCTGTGTCAAATTCCATTTTCACTGGTACACTTGTCTTTCCCTACTTTCATCTATAGGTCAGCTTGTGAAACGTGATGTGCATGGAAAAAATACAAGTAATCTTCTAGCAGAATAATGTATCAGGCATGTATGCAAAAAGTAGAATTCTAGTTCCAGCTCATGTTTCTCTAGAAGATGAAATACTATTTCATATGCTGCCCAAATGAATGGCCTTCAGTGATTCCTCTAAGGTCATATAATGAGACAAAAATGCAAATCCTTGTCCTTATGTCTCAGTTGCAAGCTGCTTCTTCTGGTCCAAACTACTAACTTCAGCAAGTGGGGGGCTTCTATGAATTTTACATGATACAACCTAACATCTTCAATTCATGCAGATAACTTAGTGTGTATGCTCCCCCCCGGTATGGTTGGTCGGATATTGATTTTTTTAGCTTTCTGTTAAGCATTGGAAAAGAAATAATTTTTCCAGATAACTTCCTCTTACATTCTTGTAATTAATCATAGTGCAATATTTTGAAAGGAGCATTTGTTTATTATAGGACTATAAATGGTTTTTTAGCTTTATACCTAGCACATGATCTCTTTCCCAGGAAGCTCACATGACAAGTCTTTGTTCTTCTGCAGGTTTATTCATGTGCTTAACACATCTTTAATTTATCCAAATCCTTGTACATCATGAGGCAATTTACCTGTTTGAGACTGATTCTGCAAAACTTGCATATATATTTAATAAAAGATAAGAGAACATTATTATTGTTTACAGGTACTAGCATGAAAAAAATCCTTTCTGATATTTTGCTACCTTTGCTCCTATTTTCATGCAGGAAAATAACCTTTGGAGCTACAAGACTGTACCATTGCCCTTCCTCCTCACTGAGGTGTCATCTAAGAAGGAAACATTTTGCAGCAGTTCTGTTACCAGATTAATCTTGAGTTTAGGAGGGTCTCTGATACCACCATCTGCCTGTTGATGAAAGTGCCCTCTGACTTCCGAGTCCTCTTTTTCTGTCATGGCAGTTGTGCTTCATAGGCAGTTTTAACAGCTTTACACTAAGAGCTTCAAGGTGTGAAGCAGTTTGGCTTCATTGTGACCCAAACTGATACTCTGAACTTCAGCTTGGATTATTGAAAACATGACAGTTTTTAAAAGTTGGTTTCTATTTCTTTTTTTTTCCCTCTCTCCACACAAATTCCAGGGTTTGTGAAAAGCTCTCAAGGCAGATTGTGCTGGCAGAGCAGTAATGAGACAGATGTGATCCTTGTACTTTGCATTAACACTGGTTTAGTAGAAGCTATTCCAGCTTCTTGATTGTGACTGTCAGCAAAGGTGGCACTTGGGTGATTCTGGGGTACTTAATTTTGGTGCAGTTGTAACGTACATGAGTTTGGTTTAGATGCAGTTCTTGCACAACTACTGGTTGGAAATATTCTTTATTTTTAAGACAAACAGTAATTAGCCATTACAGCAAAGAAGGAAAGGGGAAGTGTTAATTCTCTACCTTGTACCTTGGTTACCCTTCTGTGCTCTCAACCTCTTGGCTGCTGTCAGTATCAGTTTTGGTATGCCACAATTGAACTTCCATTTCAGTTTGTCTTCTTGCATAGGTAGCTCTAGTGTCTGCCTCAGAGGTGACTGTTGCTTTCATAAGCTGTGTCATTGAAACTCACATGCCTTTTTCTGTGTCATCTTAGACACCAGTTCTAAGTAGCAGTAGAAAAACTCAACAACACATTGATCAGTTTTCCAATTAATTGCTTTTTTTCCAGAGCAGAAAGTCCCTGGAGTTAATTATACTTTTTATATTTTTATGTAGGCATTAATTATCTTTGCAGTGGTAAATTAGTGTCAGTTTATTGAATATGTCTTAAGTCCCCCACTTGAAAGAAATTTTTTTTTATAATTCCAGATTGGCATTTTAAAAATAAGTTTTATTTGCCTTGATGAGATTTTCCCCTCCGATTTCTTTCTTTTTTTTGGGTGTATCACAGTAGGTGTTTACTGCAGCTGTGTCTGTGATCCTTGTATGTGTAAGCAGAAAGGCAAATGTGAAGACCTAATTACATGGTATGAAATAAAGTGAGATTATACTGACATATGTATGTTTGGGGAATAAGAATTCAGGAAAAAAATGCAACTTGGTGTCAAATCTAAAGAAGCAGGAAATGTCAGGTTAAATGTGGTAACATCCAACACTGAAGGTGGGAAAGGCAGGTTATGGATAGCCATATGTCTAGTTTTACACTGTTCTATGTAAAACTAAGTGAACAGTGAATTGATGTTGGGCTTTTACATAGTTGTATCCAGAACACTACACAGGTGTAGAGGACACTTTTTCTGTGTGTGGCACTTGAAGACTTCAGAAGGGAACTAATAAAGATTGAGTTGCAGTTTCTGTAATACAAAGATTAGATAATGAAACAGTAAGGAATAAATGAAAACCTCTATTTTGCAATGTGGAGAAGAGGGCTGTAGGATTACAGTTAGCACACTGAATCATAGGTGATTCCTATGATAGATAGATTCCTATGATAGATTCCAGTGATAGATTTTGCAATCTGTTCCACAAAATGCAGGTTAGAATGGAAGGTGCACATTTTTTTCTGTCTCTTAGAATATTTTATCACTGTTATAGCTACCTTCTGTTGAGTTACCTCTAAAACCCCACAGGCTCTTCAGTAGCATCTGCCTTTTTTTTTTGCAGCTACAGGTGTGAGTTTATCACTTAACCAGATCTGCCGTATCTCCTGCTAGTGCTGCTAGTGTACTCCCATGATATTTAAATACCAGTGTTCAAAATTATTTTAGGAGAACAGTGAGTGATTTGTGCCAGGACACCCTCTATGGCCATTTGGGCATAGTCTCCACTTCTGTCACATGTTAATGACAGAGTATTTTCTCTCACTCCCAGGATGGTTAGCTGTGAATAAATGTAATCTGATACAAAGTCCATGCTTCTCAGCAGTCCTACTGATGTGCTTTGTCCATGGCCAGGAAGGTCATGAGCCACAAACTCTTTCTTACCCCTAAATCAGCTTATTATTTTTTACCTTTGATCCTGTGGTAAGCAGTAGGAACTTAAGAATTTATAGGTATAAGGAGGCACACTGGGGCTCTTGGGACCATCAACTTCTCCGTATTGCAAAGGCACAGATAGTTCAGAGGTAAGGATCACAGGACTGAGGTTGACTTTTCTTGGAAGTGGAATAGTGGAAAACAAGATGAAAAAATTTTGAGAGATGATCTGAGCAACCTGGTCTAGGTGGAAAGTGTCCCTGCCCATGGCAGGAGTATTGGATCTAGATGATACTTCAGCTCCCTTCCAACCCAAGCCATTTGATAATTGTGTGATCTTTGCCTTTTCCCCTTCCCTTCAGAGGCAGGTCAGGTTTTGCTGACCTGCTCCTGACAAATTTTCATCAAACTTATTTTTAAAATTCACCCCACATTGTTGGAAGTTTTACAGCTTTTAGACTATTAATCTATTTCACTACCTTAAATTACAGTTATTAAGTTATCTATATAAATACAATTTCCTTTCATTTTCTCAGTACCCTGTATGTATCTGGAGACATCTATGTGTTTCTCTTCTCTGCAGGTTTTACTCACATTTTTGCAATAACAGACTTTGAACTCAACTTTGTTTATGTGATCTCTTTGGATAGGGATGAGTTAATTACTCTTAATTCAAAGCAGCAACTCAGTTCCTCCAGGAAAAAGAGAATTTGGTGCAATTATTGGCTGCAGATAGAAACAGTGACTGTCATTTTATGGAGAAACTGTTACTTGCAATAAGTAAACATAATTTGATCTACTAGTTCACTTTTATAGTTTTCTAATATTTTATCTTTCTTATAACTATTTAAAACTCTTTTTGTGCTTTTTATGGCATCTCTGTGGGTTGTGACTCATATTTTAAGAAATAGTCCTTTAAATCTCCATTTACTCTCCCATTTGGTTCATACTTCTCATAACATATTATGTGAAAATTGAAAAGTGTCTTCCAGGGCAGACTATACCAGCTTTGAATAGAACAGGATTTTTCTTTCTTTTTTTTTTTCTCTGTGTCTATATTGGAGTACTTGTGTTTATTTTCTTTTAGTTTATTTTTTTCTCTAATAGTGTTATGATATTGTCTCACTGGTGTTTTGTAATCCAGTGTAGCTGTTGGATCCTTTTTTGCAGAGGTACTCTTTAGCTGGTCATTCCCCATCTCCTGAATTACTTATTTCCTCTAAATAAAATGCTTTGTCCCTGTTGAATTACACCTTATTTGTATTAGATTATTTGTCCAGTTCGTCAGAATTTACTTGCCTTCCAGAGTGTCTGCAATCCTCTCCTGTTATGGCATGGATGGAAATTCAGGGTTGCACCAGGATGAGATCCTGAGCCCTCTATGAAACTCTACTGCAGATATACACCCAGTCTAACTGTAGTAATTATTTATTACATAAAATAAATATGTACTATTTATATGCTTCTTTTCCCACCTGTTTTGTACCTGCTTAAAAGTAATTTCACTTGCAGCTTTCTTTCCTACTTTATAGATGGCAATGCTGTGTGACAGAAGCGTTACTGAGATTAACATGCTTTTCCTTTACCATTAGAAATTGTGTTTTTCTTTATTATACTTAACCTGTTAAATGACACTGGAAATAAAGAAGATAATTAACAGCTTTCCAGTGTATGCCATTTTTTCTGATATTAATGATTTGTCAAGCCTTCTTTGTAATCTTGTGCATTCTTTCTTTTCCTAGTTATGTCTTGTTCCATGTCTAGCAATTCTGACTTCTTTTTTTTTTAAATGTCTTGTTTCTGACAGTATTCCTACCTGGGCTTGTCCCTCTTCTAGGCAGAAGATAATGCCAGCAGATCAGGCTGCAGCACTGCAGGGCTTCACAGCTGCTGCCTTACTTAGTGGGGTGTTTGACAGGTTGTTTCAATCTCCTTACAGAACTCCTGGTTTGGTCTCTTGTTTTTTGACCTTTAAATGTTTTCTGAAGTTTTACCTAGAGGATTATCTATTTAGATAAATGCATTTTGGAATTTTTAAATGGTTTTACCCCAATCTGGGAAAAAAAAAAGGGTCAAAACCTCCCTTGTAACAGCTCATCCAAATCTTACCAACTCTCTAGCTGGACTTCTTAGAATGTGTGCTTGTTAATGAAATAAAGGAATGTTAAAACATACTACGAGAGGAAAGTTAGAAATTGAGTTAATGAAAAATGAAGGGGTAGCTAGTGGTTATATAGGTAAGTCATGTATATATGTCTTTGTGTGAACTGTTACAAATCTGTGTTGTTTATAAGAAGACTCTTTTGAAAATTTCTCTCTTAATAGGCTGCTTTTATTTTTACAGCCTACACAGCTCAGGCAGATGAGAAGACAGGCCCTGGTACTCCTACAGATGCTCATGCCAGAGCCTTGCTGGTTTGCAATGGACCTTTAGAACATTATGACTTTTTGATTAAGCATAAAGAGCTGAAGAATGATGAGCAACAAAGAAGAGTTGTGCAGCACCTGCAGAAATTGCATGAGAGCCTTAAAGGCTACAGCATTGATTCAAAAAATCTTCTTTCAAAGGTGAGGTTTATAATGACGAAAATATTTTTTGCATTTATATTTGCTTATAAGAATGTGCTTAAAATGCATAAATTTATGTCAAGAGCACAACCTTATTTTTGCAAATGCATCTTTCCAGATAGATCATTCTTCATGTTTCAGTCTCACTTCTTTCCTTTTTGGTTTGTAAAATCCAGTGGTGCTCCAGAAGTAACCAACTTAAATAATATTGAAATAATTCTGTAAGAAAATCTGATGTGGTTTTAGTTATGTCCGCTGCCTACCTTTCCAAAAACATCATTTGACTATAGGAGAGAGGGGCCTAAACCAGGTTTTAATTTTCAAGCAGTGGTATTATACTTGTGCATTTGGATTACATAAATTGAACACTGATGTTTCGTATTTTAACAGATACTCCACAAATAATTTCACATTATAATATGTATCAGACATTACTTTTAAAAACAATTCTTCTCCATGTTGCTAGTTTCCAGGTGAGGTAAGGAAAGAAGGCCTTGGTATAATCTGCACTCTTGTTGTGTTTTTGGGAGCATCATAGTTTCTTTTCAAAGGATTTACAAAAGTTTAGACATATCCCCGTTGCACATTGCCTTTGCAATCATAGTGCTGTTAGCCAGCTGTTACACCTCTTAACTTTTCCCTGAAGCGCTTGACACAATGTTTTCTAGACTCTCTATGACAGTATTTTCCACGTTTCTTGTTTTCATGCTGTTGTTTTCAGATTGCTGCTGTGGTGGCCTTGCACCTGCAGATATTGATAGCACTGGTATGGCACATTCTCATGGGAAGCAAAGAGAACTGGTGTGGGAATTCCCTCTTCAGCTTTCCTTGCCTCTTGCTTTGTAGATCTGAGTTTATATCCAGGAAACAAAATGTAGCACCCAGCAAAGCAGATGACACATTTAATTCCTTGCTAAATATTGGGCATAGATGTGCACAAAAGCTGAATGTCCAGTGAATGTGCTTCATTTGCACCTGATTAACATATTTCAGCAAGCACAGTTGTAAGCTGTGGTGAGAGGAAACAACAAGAGTGGGGTGTTTGTCTAAGTCTGATGATAAAAGTATAATGGTGGAGAAAAAGCATGGCAAAATATAGATTGCTGTCTCATCTGCACTTTCCCAGACTGCACTGGAGAGACCTCTCTGTACCTGGGAGAGGGAAACTGTCAGTGTTTTCCCCAGCTAAACTCTGAGTGTTTTTCTTTTGATTTCTCTTGCACCACTTTTGTTTTCTTTGTTTTTTTGTTTTTTTTTTTTTTTTCATCAGAAGTAACTTTAACATTTATGGTCAATAAATGTCTTTTGCAGTCCTTGTTAACAAATCTCCATGTCAGCCTTTTTAAGCATTCATTACACAATGCTCCTCATCTCATGGATGTAAATCTAAGTATGCTACTCTATTAAACTTGTTACCTAACCATACCAGATTGTTCTCTTACCTGGCACAAATGCTGTCTTTTGTTTGGAGGTTGCAGGGCATGACTGAATGATGTAGTATGAGATGAGAGGAGCTAAAGCCTAGAAGGTTCAAGTGCCTTTAAATGGCATGGTGTCCTCTGGCCTTTGGGCACCAAATAATAAGTTAACCATTTTAAGGCTCTTGTGATGGGTATTAGCTTTAAGGTGTGAAAAAGCAGAGAAGAGAACAAGTATTGCACCTGTAAATGGGGCTTTTTTAAATAGGCAAGAGTAACAGGGTGCAGAGCATTGGGACACACACCTGCCTATTGGTCTGCTTGCAACATCCCCTGAATGCCTTAAACTCGGATGTGTAGCTGGAGATCACGTATTAGCTAGTCATGTGCTTGACTGGAAATGCCATAAATGTCTTCCTGATGGAAGGAAGCAGACTAAGCACCTAGGAAAGAGCTTTTTATTAAGAGAATGGGAAATAATTCCGTGAAGTAAAAGTCAGGCACTCTGGAAGAAAACTGACAAATACACAAAGCAAAGTCCTAAGGCAAGACTGTTCCTAAAGGACAATGAATGTGTCTTTGGAAGTTCTGTTGTGGAAGCAGTTGACTCCATCATCCTTGTGGGTCTGTTTCAAATCAGCTTTAAACAGGGTGTTTGGCCATGTGATCCCCTGAAATCCCTGCCAATCCAAATGATTCAATGATTCTAACTCTGATGTGGGAATTGCAGCCAAACAATGGTTTGGGGTATGTTTTTGCCTTCTCTCACAGTTGGATCAGGTCATCACATTACTTAGCATTTCACTTTAGGGATTTCTTTCACTTAAAACTATTAAAAGCATACAAGCAGTGTAAAAATGATAAATAGCCTGAAAACTGGATATTTATTTTAAAACACTTATTCATGTTGTGTGTGGGTGTATGCCTGTGAATTCATGTTGTCTTGATGGATTTGTGGGCTAACTCCTGAGTCTAAACCAGTCTCCTGATTCAGTCTGTGTAAGTACCAAATGAAAAATAGAAACTTCATTTTTTCAAAATGTTTATTTCTTACTCTTATCTGCACACAGAGCAGTGTGGCAGCATGCCTGCATGCTAACCTTCTTTGCTTATGTAAGGAGACCAAGCTGGATTCAGCTTGCTAAACTACTTCTTTAATTTGAATCTTAAGCTGTTGACCAGTGTCTTGTATCTTGTGGGGATCCTGAATGTTAAAAGCTGTTGGGTTAGGTTTTGAGTCTTCTTCATCTCTCTGGGTTTCTTTTCAATTGCTGGTGTTGGTCTTACAATCTTTTATCTTGCCTGTCCCAGAACTATCTTACTGTACATGGACAGTAAACAAAGTAATTCAAAAGGGAGCCAATTATCAGGTTTGCTCCTGTTTTTTTAAATTTTTTTGGACATGATGCCCAAAAGATAGGCTGGAAATAAATCCCCACAGACTGATGTCTATAGAGCAGGTATTTGTTTATTGCAGTGCTGGTGGTGAGGGGGATTTCTCCTCCTAACTCACCCACCCTTGTCAAGTGCTGTGGTGTATTTATACAGTAAGTATTGCTTGGAATCACTATATCACTGCAACATCATCACATACATGCCAAAACTAATTCACATAGTATGAGCTTACGGTCATTAGACAGTTCTTTTGCACTGTGCTTGCATCTCTCCAGTTCAGGGGTTGTTGGGGGTCTTTGATGAAGGCTTCCAAAGTCTTCTTCACATCTGAACTTTTCAACTTTGTCTTCAGAGCATGCGCAGTTATGGTGTTCCTTGGTCTGTCTAGTTTTAACCAGCCTAAATTCTTTGTTTTGTGGCTAATTGGCTTTGCACTTGCCAATTTTTCATTAGTACTATACTATCTCTAAAGCTATCCACTTGGTGAATTTTTTCTTCTTTTTTTGTCTATTCAGCATTAAGCAACTAGTTAACTATATACTAGCCATTACCTTGTATAAAAAGTTAATTTATATCAGGTTATATAGGTATAAAAAGCTATGATTCAGATTATAGGTATCAGGTTATCTAGATATATAAAAAGTCATTATTTAGTTTATATTGATATCAGGTCATATAGGTATCTTATAACTCAAGCTATAGAAGCACCTTTTAACTTTGATCTTAGTTATATAGGCATCAGACATAAATGCCAGACTTTTATTAATTTTCATTTTTTAGGAAAAAATGTTATGATGAAGGCATTGCTGTGCTGTCAAACCTGAAGATCAGCAGGCTAGAGCATTTTGATCTTTTCTGGGAAGTCATTGTGGACATTTGGATATTAAGTTCTAAGAGCACTGCCCTGGAGAATAATTTTGAGAGCTGTCGTTTGTGAACTTGAGTGCCCCAAATCATTGTTAGCTGTTAGAGCAGGTGTCATGGCTTTGTAGATCAAGCATTATGTGAGTTTATTTACTGATTCTTTGATGGGGAAGTGTGAATAGGGAAGAAAGCTTGTATTGCAGAGAACAGAGACAAACCTTATTCTATTTAGGAAATATGATGCTGCTATGTTACTATGTAACAGAGCTAATTGCAGTAAAGCCAGACTGACACTTTCTTACTTAAATGCCATTTTTTACTTGAGAATGTGTTTTTCACTACTTCCTTTAAAGCGTTCCACTTCTTCATTTAACATTGCTTTAATTTTAAACCAACTTTTAAAAATTGTTGCATGGCTCACTGATGGAACTAATGAGTCAGTGAGAAGCAACTGAAGAACTACTTCCTACAGGGGAAGTGTTGTTGCAGTTTGAGATTTTTCTTGTAGAGTTTGATATTTCTATGGAAATCTTGAGATTGGTAACAGGTTGAGCACTATAGTGCCGTGCCACACATCAAAACCCAAGAAAAGGAGGAGAGCAGTGACTTTTGCATAAATCTGTCAAAGTCTGATAGCTTGTGTAATTAAATGAAATCGTGATTCAGGGAGAAGAAGTCACAACAGCTTTGTTCCTCTTCTGCTATCTTTGAGGAAGCAATTTGCCAGTTCAAACCGAGCTCCTTATGAGATGAAATGAAGCTAAAAAGATGATAGTTTAAATTCTAGGGCAGGCCAGGTTTTGCTTCAGCGAAGTTGTAATCAACAATTTAGTGAAGGTTTCCCCAGAGTAAGTCACAAATGTGTGTATGTAGTTGGTAAAATCATATGCTTATCGTATGTTTGCATCTGTTGAGAAGTTTCCTAAGTAAACAAAATACTTGGTTTTTTGTTAGGGACTTTCAGCGTAGTGATGCTACTGCAGACTTGGTTCAGTTAGAGCTAAGGCTTTTCATGCCAAGAAGAGCTGGTGCTGAGTACTGCTGTCTGGAGTGGCCTGGGTTGAATAGGATTTATAAAGGTTTATGGGTGGAATTCATTTGTATGACCAGTAGAAGGCTTCTCCAGGAAATACTAATGATACAGGTAAATCCTGTATTTGTGAATAGCTCGTTGGTAATCTCCTCTCATGGAGGCCAGGTACTTTGTAACTTTGAATACTGTCATGTTTTTGTAATAAAACCATTGGATTTCCTTTTTGTTTTGTACCCAGTGAGTTTTAATAGATGTAAATGAAACAAATTTATGTATTTTAAACTAATTAAGGATATATTTTGAAAAAATAAAATACTTTATCAGTTATACTTAGTATTTTGTAAGTTGGTTTTCGGCTTTTTCAGAAGGTTTCTAGCAGCTTGAATAGCCCATTTTTAGTATGAAATCTCCTGTACTGATAAGAAATTAATCTACTGGCAGCTTTTTCAAAAGAAAAAAAAATAGTGGTGCTTGGCATTTCAAGTGTGCTCATTTTTCCTGGCTCCGTCATTGAAGAGAATGTGGTTGAGAGGTTGTGGTGAAGAAAAAGGGGCAGAGGAAGTGAACCCTCTCTCTGCCAGCCTCTTCTATAGTCTGATGTTCCTTATTTTATTGCCTGATTTCTTCTATGATAGAATTGCAGAAGCCTCTTCCAAAATAGCAGAAACTATCCAGAAATAGGAACTTCTTGCGCTTCTGAACGATTACAAGAATGGTCTGCTTTGATTTTAGCTTTGTTCTTCTTTTGTCACTTTTTCCCTAAATAGTTTTATTCACTAAAATATGGTAAAAGTAGGATTAGGGAGCAAATATTTATATCAGATACAATAGAGGCCTTTCAAGTTTTTTTATCCAGGACACTTGTGTTACCTCACAGGCCAAACCTTTTTGAAATGAGTAGTCTGAGGCACACAGACACACCAGACACCATTTTCTTCATGGTAATAAAACTCTATTTTGTTACTATGTAGGTTTTTTGGGGCATCAGCTTAGAATGAATCTCAGGGGAAAAAACAATTAGTCTTGCTGGTAACAAAATAGGCTTCTGGTTTTTAAAATTTCTCCTCAAATTTGAACAAGGACTTTGATCTTCAACTTGTTGAAAGCATGGCCTTGTGTGTTGAGATATTTTGAGATGTTCTGAATTGAAGTTCAAGGCCATAAGAGTCTGCATAGACATTTCAGATCTCCAGCTTTTCAAAATAATACCAATTGGGACATCTTAAGAGTTGTTGAGTTGCTGTACTAATGACTTGAAATAAGCTCAATTATAAGTGAGGTCATGTTTTGAAAAGGGGTATGAACAATAGTAAACACCATTCAAGACCTTGAAAATGTCTTCAGCTACAGCAGCAGCCAAAAAGGAGGCCTGAAAGAGTAGGAGAAAGAGGCAGGGGTTTTTTAGCATTTAAAAAAAAATCTGCTTTTGGGAGACTTGGCTCTTGAATTTTGCATATTTCAGTTAACCATCCTAGTATTGACATGCATTTGCACTTAAAAGTTTTTCCAATCAGGGTGTAAATACTCCCAGGAAATGAGTTGCTTGCTTCTGGTGTCTGAGCAGGGGAGAAGGTGGGAAGACATTGTCTGTTACTAAAGATATTCTTCCCTTCAAACTCAAATTCTGTGTATCACTTAATATCTTTGGGTTAGTACCTTTTAAATCTTTTAAATATTAACATTAACATCCTTAAATCTTACCATTGTTGCCAAAGAAAACATATTGTCAACAAATTTAACATTGTTATGCTGACACTCCAAATGTACCTCAGGATAATCTGGAAATGAGCAAGGAGAAATCATTAATTTAGTTTGTCTTCCTACATTTCCTACTTTTCTTCCTTTCCTGCCTAAAATAAAGTAGACTGTCCTTATTTTAGGGTGACTGGAGGATCTTCTGCATTAGCTCTCCCCCTTCCTTCTTGCAGAGTTATGTTTGCATAGAACCAAGATCAGTATTTTGCTTTCTTTGCCCCCACATACCATTGACTGACTGCTTCCTGTGATTTAAATTAAATCAAACGTTGATGGGATTTTATCAGCAACCCTAGTGGAAGTTTCCCTTTTTCTTAGACAACTTCCAGACTTAAGAAGATGCATTAGAATAATTAAAACAAAAAGAAAAAAAAATACATTTTATGATCATGCAAAATAGCTTGAGACTGGTAGGATGTCTGAGTTTTCAGTATTAAAAAATATCTACTGATAAAATTTTACTTTTTTGAAATAAAATGTATGTTAAGACAAAAAACAAACCAACCAAAGAATATAACAACAAATTCTTAAAGTTATACAATATCTGACAGGAATGAGGAAGTCATTATCCTAAGGCTCTCAACAGTGTGATGTTTAGAAGCATATGTAAAATATTTCCTACAAACTTCTTTAATTGCTGAAAGAGGACAAGAGGTTTTCTGACATTTTATTTGTTTTTAGAGATGATCAGCAAATATGTTTGGATCTGCCACAGTATCCATCCTTTTTAGCAATAAGATATCACTCAGAATCTCTGTCTTCAAAGGGAAACAAATTTAATTTTTTAAAATCAATTTTTATGGAGCCCAAGCTGTTATATTTATTTCCTTTAGTCAAACCAAAAGTTTCTTTTTCTGTAACATGTTATCTGGAAATAAGTATGCCTAAAAAGACAAATATTGAGGTAGTTAAATGTAATTAATAAAAGCCTTACAATGAAAATATTGGTATAAAAATGTAGGCATTATTTTTTGTTTTGGTTGTGTAGGTTGTAAGCTTTTTGCAAAGGTTGTATAACCTTTGCAAAAACAGGTAAAGCTGTACTCTACACATTCTTTTGTTTTTCTAGCTTTGTGTCACTTCTTGTGAAACTGCAAATCACATTAGTACAGCCTTCCTGTATAATAAATTGAATATGAATATTTTATATTGTTAAAATGATTGTTGGTAATTTAAAACTAAACCCAAAGCAACTATTTTGAAAATGTCTCATTTGGATTTTTGTCTGTATCTCCTTTTCTCCTGTAACTTTGAGCATCAGTAGTTTTATTGAGCACAAGCTCTTAAAAAGTACACACTGAAAAATATTCAACAATTAAGTTGTCTAACAATGCTTTCAAAATACTAGCAAATAGTTGCAGCCTTGTCAATTAATGGAATAGGTTCCAAATATCTGAAACCCTTTGCAGCCACAGATTGATGATACAAATTTTTATTACCCTATTAATAGAGATCTAAATGAAATCTAAAAGAGGCTCTTGTGTAAGAGCCATGCTTGCATATTTTCTGAGTGAGCTGGTACTGTAGACCCGAGATATTACTCTTCTACTTTTTGTCATGCATTTTCTTTTATATTTAATTAGTGTTTTGTATTGACTCCTCTATTTCTTTACCATGGCACTGTATCTTGAGAAAGTGCTTTAGATTCAAGTTGTTTAGTAATTACACAGCTCCAAATGAGACCACAGGGTTGCAATTTTAATTTTCTTCTGTTGGCTCAGCCCATAGAGCTCTGAAAGTGGAGCACTTTAAAATTAGCAAATACTCTTCTGCAGTGTTTTTTGTGGATGTCAATTCAGTTTCATGGATTTGATTGAATTTTTTAAGATCTCCAGTTTTTTAGAAACTGTTTCTTTTTTGAATTATACTTGGAAGTGGCTGTGCACAGTACTGAGGGAAAGGGAAAGAAGACTATTTCAAATTGAAAGTCTTAGCATTACTGGAAGTTTTTCCATAAAAATATATACTTGAGTAAAATAGACATCAGGTGTCATATATCCTGAATAATATTACAAAATTTAAACTTTTAAGCAGTATTCATTCCAGATGAAAGTAACTCACTTGAAAAAATGGTTAATAAAAGGTATACTTTGAAATTATATTTTTATACATTTATATATTTTTATATATACAGACACATGCATGTGTATATAGATACATATTTTTACTGTGACTCCATTGATTCTAATAATGTTTAAACCAGAGATGATTTTGGGTTTACCATTCAAAGCTGAGAGAATAGGATGTACAATGTTAATGGGCTTTGCAGCACTGATTTTCTAAGTCCTAATAGTTTATCTCTTCAGCAGACCTGCTCTAATAGGTATTTAGTACATATATCTATGAATAGTACAATACTGCTTAATTTTATATCCTTTTTTCCTAGGACTGTTTGCTCAAATGGCTTAATGAGGGAAAGGATTTGTTTTGGTGGTGGTGGATTTGGAAACATTGAATCATTTTGTGTTCTGATAAAAAGGCACATGTGCTAGGGCTGGGGATGGGGATATTTTCACAATGGTCTAAAAAACCCCAAAACCCCAAATCCCAAGCCCTGCATGTGTGTTTTGCTTCTTACACAGAATTTGCACAATGATAACATTACTTACGAACTCTGAGCTACTGATGTAGGAAAGGTTACACTTTGCTACCTAGTGCTACTGTTGTGGTTAAGTGTAGCTATTTTCTTACTTAATCACAGCCAGGTGCTTGCTTTTGTTTTACTCCATATCTGTATTTACTCTTTTTCTCTTGACTCGCAGCTCTTTGCCAAAACCGATCCCCCAAAAGGTCTTTATGTCTATGGAGATGTTGGTAAGTATCATTTGCATCCAATGGAATTTTTTCTAAATTCATGTGTGTTCGAATTCTGGAGTGCTTGAAAGCTTTATGTTTATGTAGCTTTATTGGTTTAATGAATTTTACTGGATGTAACATTATGATTTTGTTTAATATAATTACTCTCTGAATGCTGGAAGCTGTTTGATTGGACCACATTACTATGTATAGTTGTTTTCAGCGTTACCCATTCACTAATATTTAATAATGCAATTTAAGAATTTGGGAAGTAATTGTGGGAGAGAATTCATACATTCTAATTGTAACAGTGCAGCATGAAAACATACTTGCTTTTCAAATGAAATACTAACATGTTTTATGGATGTATGGGGAGTGATTTGTGCAGCTTTTGGGCCACGTCTGTATTTCTAAACATAAAACTAAAAATTCAGTTCTTACAAGTTTTTGAACAGAAAATATAACTGTTCCTCACAGCAGTCTGGTCTTGTACTTATCCTGTGGAAAATTATAGTTTCATTAGGGCCAAGCTAACAAACAATCATTACTGTAATCAGTACATACTATGCTTAAATTAACTACCTGTTCAGTGTTTTTTATTGTTCTTACTTGAAGGCACAGGAAAGACAATGGTGATGGACATGTTCTATTCTCACTTAAAAGTAGAAAAGAAAATGAGAGTCCATTTTCATGGCTTCATGTTGGATGTACACCAGAGTAAGTGCAGACACAGGTATTGACAAGAGTTTTATAAAATATAGTGTCTATTAAAAAGTCTGTCTCATATGCATATTAATCACTGTAATTTTATTTAAATATTTAAGCATAAAGAAAAGTAAAAAAAAATAGGAGAGAAGTTAAAGCATTTTATCATTGTTTATCATACCAGCATAGATATTAACTGTATATTATTTCTGAAGTATATTTACTGAAAGAAAAATATACATACCTGGTTGTATATATAACTTGCATATATTGGTTAGAATTAAATTCTTAACTAAATGTTTTCCAGCTACCAATTAGCTTACCTGAAATCTGAAGAAGGCAATTGCTAAAAGTGAAAATGTAAAGGTTAAACTCAATCTGTATTTTGAATAAGTAATAACTAAATCAGAAATAAATGCCAAGGAGAATGGGACTATTCTGGTTGACTAATGTAGTAAAACTGTTGGTAATTTAGAGGAAAAAAGTGGTAGCAAGAAGTGCATCCTAAGTTTCGGAAAATTTTCTGACAAGCTGAATAAGGCGCTTTGTTTTGACAGGGATGCTGTTCTAGATATTTTAAAACTTACTTTTGTTTCTAAATTCTATGACCTTATAATACTGTCAAATTGTTAACTATTGCTGTATTTTACAAGTGTTAAGACAGCTGCATTTTTCTTGGGTAGCTTTCACTGGTGTAAATAACTAGAGCCACTTTTCAGTGCCCACTTTTCTATCATTGCTGGGTCACTTGGGATGTTCTGTTTCCATTTCTTGTCATTTGTGCTTAATCTTAAAAAAGATAGCTTCCTTCTGCAGGATCCTTTTTTTCTGAATCTTTGTTTATAGTCAGATGCAATACAATCCGTGAGACAGTAAAGTATGGATTTGATAATCTTACTTGGTGCCATTATCATCATCTTCACATGATGAAATATAACTGTGTTGCTGTGTCTGCCTTTTTTTAGCTAAATGCATTCTAAGAATACCTTCAGAGCAAGATAAAATTGCAATTTGTATCAGTTTATAGGAGATAAAGTATAGGTGCATAGCATTCAAGACGTTTTTTACATTTGTTTTACAGCTTTCTAAACAAAATAAGAATCACAAAATCTGTGAGCTTCTAGCTATTGTGTGGATGTGGCTGACAAGTGTTTTACCCTCTTGAAACTGGATTAAGTTTGAAGCTTTCTTATTTTTACTGGACCAGTTTACTTTTTATTTGTTAATGAAATAATTTTGTTTTTCCTATCTTAGAAGAAGAAGTAAGAAATATTTGTTCTTTTCTGTTTTATCGTCTAAGGAATACATCGCCTTAAGCAGAACTTACCAAAGAGAAAAGCAGGATTTATGGACAAATCATATGACCCAATTGCACCTGTGGCAGAGGAAATAAGCCAAGAGGCTGCTCTCCTGTGTTTTGATGAGTTTCAGGTAAGAAGTCATAGATTACTCCTTCATTTCAAGAGAAACTTCATAAAATTACTTTTGATCTTAAAATATGATACTTGTTACTGCTAATACAGAGTTTGAATCACTGGCCAGTAGTGACCTGTAGAAGGACTAGAAGTCACTTCACAGTTTTGAAGATGGTAGGGTTTGGTTTTTTTTTCCACAGTAGACAAGATGCAAGTTAGCAGCATCTTACAGTGCTTTTGTTTACCAGTCTGGTCATTTATCTTACAAGGAGGTATTAGAGTTTGTCTAGAGGCCCATGAATACTTCAGGGCAGGGACCATCATCCTGTACTGAGTCTGTACACTGCCACCTGATGCTTGCTTGCCACTGATCTTTGCTTTTGTAGCTCATATAATGCAACAAACACTCTCAATGTGATTAAGGATTTTAAGAAGCTTCTACTGAATTAAATGTGGAAATTAAAAATAAGTGTATGAAATTATCTTTGCCCAAGCTAACTTGATTATTTAATCTAAGTTTTACATAGCTTGTGAATATTAAGGGAATGTCACAAACTTAAATAAAAAATTCTTTATAAAAATGTTTAATAAAAAATTAGAGGTGTTTGGCAGCTTTAACCAGCTGAGATTTTTTTTTTTTAAATTCAGCGAGAAAATGCAGAGCAAGATAACAGATCTATGTTAGTTCTCAAAACACCAATAGTAAAATAATTTATTAAATGAAATTGTCTGGTATGGTGTTAAATTAATACATTTCTGAAATGGATGGAGCAGTTTATATTTCCTAGCTATTACTTTGCAAACCTGCACACTTGAGGAAATAACTGTTCTGTTGTCAGCTCCCATTAAGGGAATTTTGGTCAAGTAACAGTTGTTCTCATTTTAAGTTTCTCTTGCATTTTTCAAGTAGGGGTGGTTTCAGAATGTGTGGGGTCATTGCAACTGCTGCTGTTTGATCATTTAATTTGTGCTCTGTCCAGTGAATATGGTTATGCTGGGCTTCCAAAACCTGAGTGTAAAATCTAAATACAGAGACAATTGTACTTACACTATGAAGAAATGGGAAAGTTTGGAGAGGGAAGTGTTAACTGTCACAGCATTAAATGCTCAAATGGTAGAAAATGGCTGTACCAGTGTTAGTACCTGCTTTTTTCGGTATAAATGCTCACTGCTCTCATGTTGCAGTATTGCGGTGTTTACAGACCGTCTGTCATGTTTCCACGTTTTAAAGGGACAGACGGTGGTATTTTTTGTTCTCAAGTTGATTGCCTGCTCCCCCTGCTGACTTGCTTGAGGTACACCAAGGACTTCAGTTGTAAAAATCACCTGTTCTGTTGAACTGTCTCAGTTGGGAAATTATTACAAGAGCTATACTTTAAAATGTGTTTCCAACTCTTTGCATTAATAAGTCAATTTTTAAGATCTACTTGGTTTGGGTATACTAATTTTCGAAATTCACACATTTCTGAATGGCCTGATTTTCTATAACGTGGAACTCTACACAGGCTTTGCCTGTTTAAGAGAGGTTCCAGCTTTCTGAAATTTTGCAGAAGGCACTGAATATGGGATAAGAAACCCTCTGCTTAAATAATCATAGAGTAGTGCGGTGACTGGAAGAGGAGCTCACATGGTGACACAAATAACATTAATAATAAGGAGCCATATTTAATTTGGGATGTTTGCAGCTCATTTCTGCAATGGAGATCATGGCTTTATTTCCCTGCAGTTTGATTTACTTGTATTTAAAGAATTGTTAGATTAAAATGAAACTGGAAAGAGCTGCAGGCTTAGAACATACACTGCTCTGACTTGTGGACAAAGCAACTCTCTGTTTTGACAGATGAAAAGTGAGGATGTTTTGGCAAAATAATAGTGTGTGGAAGCAACATCAGAAAACTATTGAGATTTGCTTTAAACACTTCAAGTTGCTTTCAGATGCCTGCTGAACAAAAAAAAAGGAGAATAAGTTGAAATTATTTATTTATTTATCTTAAGAACAGAAACATGGATGAGTGATATTTTAGACAGGGACAGCAAAACATATTGTTAATGCTCATTTTGCAGAGGAAACCAAATGCAAAACTTCAGAAGACAAAACCATTGCTGAGGTTGCATTTTCCTCATTGACAATGGGCTAAAGCAAAACAGAAGTATTCTGAACTGAATCTTCCTGCAAAACCCAGAGAACTATTAAGCAAGTGGAAAATTGACTGACTGATCTAGAAAAATATTTAAGTACTTCTTTAAAAAGTAATTTTTTGTGTTCCAAAGTATTGTTGTATTAAAACAAAAAAAAAAATTATGTTTTAATGTTTCTTTGTGCAAATACTGTGTGATGGCCAAGACCTCAGTGACGGCACTATGCTTCTGTGTTTGCGCTTTTTGAAGCAGGATTTTGTCAGCAGTTGCCTGAGCCCCAGGCTGTCAGGTTATTAAAGCATTGCTATGTCTTACTGAACTTTATCATACAGTTTACTGGAAATATTAAAGTCCTTTTTTAATCACTGATGTCTTAAGCTACTCTAAAAATGCCTTCATTTTGAAGAAAAACCCTAAAATTAAGCCATTTGTACTTAGGATATTTCAGAACACGGGTGGCTAACAGTGACCAAATAACTATACACAGGTGATTAAAAGCTACAATTTTGGCATGGGGCTGTAACCTATATTAATATTGAAAATGAAACCAGAGTCCCTCCTTCTTGGGAAGCTGAGTGATGATGCAGTGTTTGCCTTAAAGTACCAGTGGTACCATTTGGACTACAAAATGAACAACTGCAGGAGTTTTTACTAACCTGTATTCTATTAAAAGCCTCTAATAAAAATTAGGCTCTTATTTTTGTGCTAATACTAATTGCTGATAATACATGCTTATGTTTGTCATTCATTACGTGGAACTGTATCAATCAGTGGCTGACTGAGTCTCAGGCACTTAAACATGTAAATTAACTATTAGTCTAGTGTCTTTCCTTTTTTTTTTCTTTTTTCTCTTAAATGCTAATGAAATTTCTCCATTCTCTCCCCTAGCAGGCTCTCCTTATTGGTAATTTGTCGACTTTGCTTTTATTATCAGTTGCAATAAATGCTGGATACAGTAAGAAACACGAGAACTTACAATCCTTTAATTACTGTCTTCTACCTGCTTTACCATGTAGAAAATTTTTGTCCTTCTAAAGTGTATTAGATAAAAAGAGCTCATATTTGCCTCCTGGGCCTCAAAATGGCTCTTACTTTTTGACAGAACTTTCAAGAGGGTTTTTTGTTGTTTTTATTTTTTGGGGGGGTGTTATTGTTGGGTTTTTGGGGTTTTTTTGTGGTTTTCTTTTCCTTTTTTTGTAATAGAGCTCAGAATTCTGCATCAAAAAACAGTTCTCATTAATAGGAGAATGTTATTCTTTTGTTTTATGTGAGCATTAATACGCTTTCATTCCCTGTTTGCTAAAGGTGGCATGCTTTGTAGTACTATTAAACAAAAAGGTTTGTAACAAAATTATTTCTATAATAGAATTTTAAATCTTGGCTTTTTGATGTGCCTTGTGGTACAAGAAATTCAATTACCCATAAGATGCACATCTATAATGATTCCTTATGTGTCTTGTTTTTAGGAATAGGTGAAGTTCCTAAATTTTAGTATTCAGAAGAAATAAATTATTGATAAGTAAAACATAAGGAAGTGTATAAAACATATGGTATGATAGTGAATTACTGTTTTTTTTTTGAATCAGCTCTTAGGGAGCAGAGACATGCAAATCTGAGGCATGTGTTACAGGCTGTGTAAAATTTTATTTTTTACAAAGGAAAAAAATCCCTATTAAGGCATTCATAGAACAAAACAGAAAAAATCTTTGGAAGAAGGAAACTAGTGTTTATATATCGTTCATTAAGAACATTTTTGCTTCAAAACTAGCTGCCAGAAATGTATCCTAAGTATTTTACCTAAGTTTCTAATATAGAATTATCTTTTTTTTTTTCCTGCCCAGAAAATTAATTTAGAAATAGGAGAATTATGGAGGATGGAGGGGTATGGAGTAGAAGAAAACCTGCTGGTTAAAACGTTCTGCACATGTGTTGCCATCACAGCATACACATCTAAGGTGGTGAAAGCACAGCAATCTGTCAATCTTTTGTGTGTAATGGGAATATATAACTCCCAGCATGCCACCACTGGTTTATTTCCTCAGAACTGGGGTCTGTTTTGGCAAGTCAAAATGCAACAAGTGTCTTTATAATAACCACAGGGTCTGCAGGCAAATCAAGTGTAATGATCATAAGGTGGTTTATGTATTAAGATGGTGAACTCCTGTAAAAATATGAGTTGTTTTTTCACAGCAAAATTTTATATATTTCTTTACAGCATTGTTCCTGTATCCTTTTATTTCTTGGTACTGTAAAGCAATTTTGTTAAGCTAAAATTAAGGTACTTAAAGAAATTTTCCTTAATGCCTTATCTTGTAGTCATTTTTTCTTCCTTACCCCTCCGCAGTATCAGTTGTCCTACCCATTTTTATTTTTCATTCGTGTTTTGTGCCTGAAGGTTAGAAGAGGCTGACTGTGCTGGAAGTGACTGCCTGCCTTTTGATTATTCATGGACAGTAATAGAAGGCACTTAAAAAGAACAATGAAATTGCTTATTTTTGTGATGGGCCATCTGTTGAATTGTTTTTTGCAACAATCACACAATAGTATCTATGTCATATCATTCTATTTTCAACAGCAGCTGATTATGTATAGTTGGCTACTTGTCTTTATTTCTGAAGTCCCATGACCATTGTAAATTCACCTCTGCAAACCTTTGCCTCAAAGGTAATAGAAATGTAAAACAGCCGGTGTGTATCTCTTTTTATCTTCTGGTTTTTTTTCATGTTGTTCCTAATTAAGTAGGCTCTTAAATGTTTAGGTCTGTTTTCTGTGTCTCCCACCTGTAGTTTTATAATAGAAGTTAACATGGAATCATTTAGCAATTGGTAAAGAAATGGTGGAGTTCTGCAATAAAGAGTGGGCAAGTTTTGAAAGACTGTGGTACATTCACTGCTTATTAATTATCCCTTTTATTTTTTTCTCACCAAGCAATAATTAGAATCTTTTTGCCTGGCTTTCACTAACAAGCATTTTCCTAGCTACAAAGCCACTTGCAGATCTATTGCAGCAGAAGCTGAAAGCAAGATAAAACAAATGTGTTGTCTTCTCAGGTCACTGACATTGCTGATGCCATGATTCTGAAGCAGCTTTTTGAAAATCTCTTCCAAAATGGGGTTGTCGTTGTGGCAACATCTAACAGGCCACCAGAAGGTAAAAACAAACATTCTACCAGTATTACCCAAATCCAATGCATCTCAGTATCTTACAAAACAATTGTATTTATATCATAGAGTATTTAATACTAATGAACTCTGCAAGAATCAGAGATATTCCAGCTTGTCCCCTGCTTTTTCTTGTTCTTAAAGATGGAAAGGTTTTTCACTTACTCTTACCCCTGCTTTATCTCAAAGTGTTCCTTCCTACACTACTCTCAAAACCTTCTGTGTTTTCTGATCTCCTCTACTGTATCCAAACCAGTGAGAGGGTGTTTAGGCACAGGGCAGTTGAGGAGGGGTAAAATATTGCCTGTTTTGGATGTGTTTATGGATAGGAAAAGATCAGATCCTGCAAAAGAAGGGAAATGAGATCACATTCCTTCCCAGATTCTAGCTCAGAAACTTGCAGATGTGGTCCCCCAGCTTGAAGGAGAGCCACTTATCAAGATGTCGTTCTTACATTCTTACCGGCTGGTTTGAGAGAATTAAGGGGAGAGTTGTTTCCATTTCTGCCTCTTTTTTTACAGTGACTAGTCATTTCTAGTGACTAGCTAAGTAGATCCTTCTACAAAGTTCCCAAATCTGTATGGGTTTTAACCACACAGTAACTGTAATTTTTTATAAAGGAGAAAAATGCTTATGTTGTATAGCATTAGCAGTTAGCATAATGCATACACTTCTGTGACATTTCAATTTCAAATATTGAAGAGTTACCTAAATTGTTAACTGTAACAACCATTAATTTTCCTACCCAAATTAATTGAGTAAAAGACAATCAATAATGATAGGCGACACTACAATGAACTTTATCTTAGCAAAAAATTTTTAAAAAACACAACCAAAAAAACCCACCCAAATGTTTTTATTAGGGGAGAAAATTTCCCATTGGCTTATTTTCCTTTTTTGCAGAAACAAGATGAAATTGTAACTACTGGAGTTGCGTTGACTACAGATAGACTCAACGCTGGTGCTTTACTCACTTGAGAGCCATCCTTGGGTTTTTTGGAGCACTGCTCTTTAAGGTTGAGGAGAATGTTTTATCATAACTTGAGGATTGTAGGCAATGTTTTAAATCAAGGTGTCATTTCGTGACCTTTATTGTTGTAAGGGTGTTTTTCATATATATTAAGTTACTGTATCAACCTGAAATACATCCACCTGTACTAAGTACTCCAGAGAATGGCAAGAACAGCATTTCCAGAGCTGACCTGTGATACAGTATCCAGGTGCTGGCTGATGCCTCTCTCTTCTTTGGTCACTATTAGTGAATGCTCAGGGTGTGTTGGGCATCCCCTTGCAGGAAAGGGGGCTGGGTTAGTGTAATATGCCACAGCAAGGTTTAAGACTGAATGGAGATATTTGTTTCTTGTGGATACAAAGGGGAAAAGTGGCTTTTTCATTAGAGAGCAGATGTGCCCAGCTGCTGACCATTAGTGACCAACATGTAACTTTGTTGAACTCCTGCCCCAGGGGAATGTGAGGGAAAGCACTGAGATTGTATTTGAGGAGTCCTGGCTTCATTCCTCCACCAAAATGACTGTTTATTTTTCTGATCCTCATGAAACAGAGACATGATACAAAGCTCACAGTCCTATTAGCTAGAAGAACTAATGGGAGTAGCTGTCTTACAGTACCGTTACATGTTCACTAATTTTTGCAAGTAAATACACAATTGATTGCTATATATTTCAACAGATATATACCCATCCTGATTTGCTGAGTCGGGAATGAGCATGATACATGGCTTCCTGGAACTTTGTTAGTAATTGGGGTAATGGAATTGCCTTCACTGATAATTTTTCTAAATGTTCCCACAAACATAGCCAGTTTTGTGGAAACCATTCTGTAGGTGCCCTGTTGGTGTCTCATGGATGCAGCATCTTCTGTCTACCATGAGGTGTTGGTAAAGCATAAAAGCTTTAGTGTAGCTGTAGCCTTCAGGCCTTGTGGGGAATATAAAGGACAATCATAACCTGCCATGTGCTTTGTGTGGAATTCTGGTGACATCTCTGCCAACTGTCTGTATTCTCTTATTCATTCCTTCTGTCAGTTATAGGTGCTAAGCTTCCTTCTTATAAGGCTTTCGAATAGTAATGAAACAGCAGATCATCACACAGTTTTAAGTGATTGTGTTTTCATAGTAGTCATTCTGTCATGAGCTTGATGGGCAGTTGATTAATTTCCAGAGAAGAAAAGTTTATGTTGTAAAAATATATAGAGGTAAGTAAGATGAAAATGCTGCTTTGCAGTTTTTGTTTATTTGCATTTTTTTTTGGATGATGCAGATCTGCATTTTGTTACATAATCTACTATTCTTTTTTCTTTATTCAGTTGTATTTTTAGCAACTTTCCCAAAGTTTACATATTAATTTAATTTTCAGTTTTTTGGCCTTAGAGGTGATCCTTTTTCTTGCTTGCAGAGGGTGTATCTGGCAGAATTGCTTGCAGAGGGTGTACCTGGCAGAATTGCTAGAAGATAAAATGTACCACAGTACATCAAACAAGAATGATGCTGACTTAGTAAAGACAAACTGTGTATTTTCAGTCTATGTGGGGTTTTTGCCCTCTGCCAAATGGATTGGTTTAGCAGTTGCACAGTTTGGCCTTACAATCTATACCAATATAAAGCCAGCATTACAAATGTTTTTTATACCCCTACTTTAAAACAGATGCTGCTCTTACTTTTTCTGCTAGAATTAGTTATATGTCATTAGAGTTCTAAGTCATTTTTTGCTCCCTGTTGTTTCCACACTTCCTCAGGATGTTCCTTTCTTCCTTAAGATTGTATTGAATTTTCATATGGTAAAATAAGAAAAGTGGATTTTAGCTCTCCTTTTCTGCCTTTTGTTCCTCCTCCTGTCTCTAGCAACATTGAGTTTTATTTGCTAGACTAGAAGATAAGCTGATGTTATTATGACTAAGTAGCAAAATGGTACTGATTTCCTTTCTTTCAGATCTCTATAAAAATGGTCTTCAGAGGGCTAATTTTGTACCATTCATTGCTGTGCTGAAGGTAAGGCAAGCCCCTTGTTCAGTGCTTTTCAGTTTTGCCTGCTTTATTAATCAATTTGTAGAAGATTTGTAGAGGATTGCTTTGATACAAGTTTCCACATTATATATATATATATGCTTTAACTATTTAGAGCAAAATTAATTGAAGGTAAGGCAAGAAGGGACTTCTTCCTTCTGGAATTAACATGTTTTTAAAGCTGTACTTTTTTTTGCATGACAAAAAATTATCTTTTTGACTAAGGCAGCAGAAAGTGTTTGTTTGGATAAGACTTTCCTGCTGGTGCAGGTATGCTCTGTAACATAGTGTCCCTCTAACATTTATACTGTGGTGTGCTTGTGGATATCTTACATTTATAATGCTAGAACAGCTTGCTGTTACTTTGATGTAAAGAAAGTAGGGTTTGTTCTGTACCCCTCAATTACCTTGTTTCTGGGTCTTTCTCATGTGTAAGTAGTTTTTCAATGGCTGTTTGTGAGGCTTCATGTAATGTTCAACAAGCAGCAGCTCTGAAGCAAGCTTCCTTCAGTCTGCATGTTGTGTTGTGGGAGGTCAAAAACTGTAATAGCTTCATTTAAATTAAAAAATGGAGGATCCCTCCTCTGTGAGTAACACAATTGGTGCTTATTTTGCTGTTAAAGAATATAAGCTGGAATGACACTTTAAAGTTCTGGACAAGTTGCAGATATTTTTTATTCACAAGCTACAATTGTATTGTTATGTTATTGAGGGCTAACATATAGCTCTCATATCCTGCTCTGCCTGGATTGACATGACATGTAAAATGGAAATATCAGCATTTCCCTACTTCACAGAAGTATTGCTAGAATAAATACATAAATAATGTTAACTATATTGGTATCTAGGATAAAAGAATTGTAAGGTAGAATTTAGGTAGGTTTGGCTTTGTGAAAGGAGATTAGGAATTGCTGAATTGATGCATTGATTGGGTGTTTTTGCTCAGGTGTTCTGCAGTAAAGCAACTGACAGTGCCTAGCATTTTCAGTGGGCCCTTTTGGAATGATAAGATTGCTTAATTGCCTAAGAACCTTTGAAAATCCCATCTAATGTTGACATTTGTACAATTACCAGGTTTAAAAGTTAATATGCCATTGACATGATTATGGCACTCCAGTGCATCTCAGGATGGCTGTATATGAAGTCAGGGAGGTTACCAGTGAGAGTAGTTCTTACCTGGATGGCTTTAGAAAAGTAAGAAACATAAAAATTAATGAACAACCACTTCCATTTCGGATTTTTGAAAAGGGTTTATTTTGTAGCTGGCTGCATTGGATGAGAGCTCCCAGTCATAGAGCACTTTCAAACCTAGAAGTAGTTTCATATGCATTTGCTTTTTGAGATGCAGCAACCATGGGAAATCATTCTTTTCTATATGTCTTTCTTTGTTGATTCGTAGTTTTCTGCCTGATAAACATAAGGCTCTTTCATTTCAGTTATCAACAGGCTTTTAAGAATACCTATCTAGTATGCTTATTTATAGTTTCCTTTTTTGTCTTTTTAGCTAGCTGAATTAGAAAAATGTAAAATGTAGTTTATTCATCAGAACACCTCATCAGGACTGGGAAGGTGATCAAAATTTTTTACTAGAGAACAGATGGAATGCTGAGAGGAGCAGTAAAGGTGGCTTAGTCTAGAGAATGGAGTACTGCAAAAAGAAACAAGTAGCACAACCCAGACTAGAGGCAGATGAATATCATGATCATAATGAATGAAGGGAGAAGCAAATGTTAACATAATTCACAAGGGCCTTTCTAAAACACTGGATTTACTATTGCTGTTCTTTTTCCCAGCACCTTTGTGTTTTAACACTGCTCTAAATATATGTGCCTTCAATGTACTTTAATAAATATTACCAATGTAACATTGTTCTTTCCCAAAGACATAATGACCAAAACTTGGATCAGAGGAAGCTAATTCACAAAATGCTTCTCTGATCCTGGTTGGAAAGTGGAATGATAAGGACATGGTATTAAAATTATTATTAATAAAATATCAAAACCTACGTTTTTAATTCAATACACCAGAAGTCACCATTTAAAAATCACACTGAAATCTATTCTAGAGTAAGATTTGAACCATTGACATTTACATTACAAAGGTGTGGATAGAACTACATTGATACTCTGGCTTTGGTGGTTTGAGAAATGCAGATTTAGGCCTCCCCAATGTGTGTAGAATCTCTGTGATGGCATTGGTGTGAATGGATAAAGTAGCTTCTGCCTCAGCTGCGCATAATTCTGTGACTAGGAAATGTAAATGCGATTTCTTCTAGGATTTTCATGAAAATATGAAGGGAAATACTGCATTGGTTGCTTGCAAATGTTTGATGTACTGTCTTCTCAACCTTTCCCTCACTCCAAGCCGTGTGTGTCTGTGGTAATGTCGGTCTCATCTGACCTGTCCCCTGGTACTGGCTTTGACAGCTGGGACTAACTCCTGTCTTAGTTTTCTCTGGGCTCAGAGCCTCCCAGAGGGCTTTTGTTTGGAGTTTAGTGGGAGTGAATAGGTGGGTTGGTTTTGTTTGTTTTTTTCAGTAATTAACTTCTATGATCATAAATCTTAATTAAGACTTGAGCACTAAAAGTAGTTCAAGTTCAACACAGGAGTTTCAAATTCCTTTACATGTTCTTGGGAGGGTGGAATGAATGGAAACGATTGGCAGTATGTTTCTGTGAAGAGATGCTTCACTTGAAATAGGTTTCAGGTTCTTTTCATTCCTTGTCAGTGGAACACAGTTTCTAGATACTTGGGTAACTGTTACACAAAGATCTTTTCTTGTCTTCAAATTATCAAAAAAGTAATGGTTTCTTCCCTAGATCTAGAGTTACCCATGTTCATCCTCAATTTTGTTTGTATTTTCTACAGTCTACGTAATTCCAGTATCTGAGTTTTTATTTCTTACAAAGATAACTGTAAACCAGTTTCTGTGGAATAAGCACAAGGGTGAAATAGCACTCTAGGGAAGATACAGTTGTCTTCTGAAGTTTGTCCATATTGTCTTTCTAGGTGGTGGATTACTGGGGCAAATGAGTGTTGTGTGAGGTTGCAACTGAAAAGTTCCAATTTTTAGAGCCACATGAAAGCTTCAGGTCCTACAGCTGGTGGCCATATAAAAGCCCCAGGTCTGAGTTGTTGGGCAGGTCAGTAACACCACTGGCAGCTTGTTTTGCCCTGTGTGTGCTCCCTGTTCAATTCTGATCTAATCCCAGTGTTCTCTTCTTTTGAAATATTAAATAGTTTGAGATGTACTTTTTCAGCGATTCTTTAGTCCTGAAACTCAAAGCTTTATAAACAGGGGAAAGCTCTGAATTGATCAGTTCATGACTGTGGCTATGATTCTTTGGGATGCAGTATTCTTTATGAAAGGGTTTCATTTCTGCAACAGATAAGAGTGCTTCTTCAATCCATGAAACTTTACAAAGATAGAGCTTTACAGAGATAAGAAGTATTAGGAAGAAAAACCTTTTAATTCTATAATTATAATTCGATTCAGTCTCTTCTGATTGAGCTTTTAATCTCACAGGATCTCTTGCTGAGCATTTTAAAGTATGCGGAATTCCTATGTGATTTTTTTTTAAAGACAGTTCTTGAGAAAACCATTGATTGCTCACAGTTACTTTGTTCAAATGCAGAGAGCAGAAATACTCCAAAAATTGTTACTTTCAACCTAAAAGAAATGTACAAAGTTTCTAAATGTTTTAAAGCTGATTTGCAAATAAAGCTATGTATCTTGGAATCACAGAATTGTTAGGATTGCAAATGACCTTGAAGACTGTTGAGTCCAACTGTTAACCCATCACTGCCAAGTCCACCACTAAACCATGTCCCCAAGTGCCACATCTGCATGTCTTTCCTTCAGGGATGGTGTCTCACTTCCTTGGGTGGTCTGTTCTGATGCTTGACAAACCTTTTTGGTGAAGAAATTTTAATCCCAGGTCCTTTTTTGCTGTGGAGCTTTTCAGCCATTCTGTCCCCAGCCTGTGGTGCTGCCTGGGGTTGTTGGGAGCCAAGTGCAGGACTTGGCCTTGTTGAACCTCACACAACTGGCCTTGGCCCATGGATTCAGCCTGTCCAGATCCCTCTGCAGAGCCTTCCTGCCCCCCAGCAGATCAACATTGTGCTAATCTTTAACAACTTGATGTAAGATATTATGTGAAGCTCTTTGGGGGGGGGGGAAAAAAAAGAGAAAGCATGCTTTAATTTACTGTTTTGGCAGTAATTTTGGCAACATTTTAATTTTTGCAGACATTTAATGAAGGCATTTACATCAACTCTTAACTGTTCTGAAGTCCTAACTCTAATTCAGTGGCTAGTTCAATGTTTCATTCTCTGGAAAATCAGGAAGGAAAGCTCCTCAGATAGTTTGTTTTGTACAGCCTGTAACTTGAGTGAGCAATTCTTGTGATTTCCAGAGGTTTCCTGGAAGTGTATCATAAAGCTTCAAAATGTCAAGCTATGTTGAAGTACCAAGTACGTAACTTCTGCGGTTTGTCAGGTTTTCTTCATGCAATAGACTTGCACTACAATCAATTTTAACTGGAAGTCAAAAAGTTTTAAAGCTCTTTATAGTTAAGTATAACTTTAAAAGGCCTAATTTTAGAAAAAAATGTTTGGCTTTGGCTACCTGCATTTTGCTTTGAGTAAAGGGGAGGAATCAGCCAGAATTTTCAGTAGGACATGAAATTACTTTCAGCAATTTCTGCAAAAAAAAAAAGGAAATTACTTAATTACTTTCCTTTTTTCCCCTTATTTTTTTTTTCTTTTGCTATTAGGGACCATATAATTATTTATTTTAAAACTGTTTGGTTAAAATTACTTTTGACCGTAAGTAAGCATTGGACACTTCTCTCAAATAGAAACCAATGCATTATTTACACACTGTATTGCCCTGTCTTTCTTGAAATCAGTTAATGATTATTTATTTAGAATCTTGCTGGGTGTGGTTTTAATTAAAGTATACCCTTTCTTACAAAGCAAGAAATGGGAATTTAAAAGCATTTCCAGTTTTCAATAGCTTAGTATGGGAATGTGAAAAATACTTGTTTTAAAAACATTTAGAGCTGCTCCAAAGGAAATTGTGGGAGTTAGTTTTGTACAAAGGCATTTGGTAGATATAAAATGTCTTTGATGGTGCAGTCAGCTTTTGTCCAACCACCTGTGTGAGAAATGCAGGGATTTGTTGAGTGGTGGATCTGCCTCTCTCCTCCCCCCTCTCCCAAAAAAGTCATCTCCTTGATGAAATTGATTTGTCAGTTTGTTCCAGTCTAATGGTGTGATAGCCCAGCAGCTTTCAGTATGTTGAATAGTTAAAACCTGCTTTTGAGGTCAGTGTCAGCCACTCTGACCCCTGTGAACTGTCACCTGAGTCAGAATTGCAGGGATTAGGCCTTTGATATTGTGATGGCTTCGCCTATCAATTGACTTTTTCATTACTGAAGATGTTGGGCCTTTTGTTTCCCTTCTTAGTATGTAACCAAGCAAACTCCTAAGTAGAAGGAGCATTTGTTCTTGTTCTCTCTCTGTGCAAGTAATAGAAGTGCTCATCTTTTGTGAAGTGTACCTAATTAAACATAGAAAAAATAAAATTACGAACTATGGCATGATTGCAAGTATTTTGTGCTGCAAATATTTTTTAACCTCAGTATAATTTCTGGGAAATCTTAGTTTGATAAATTTGTGAGACTATCAAGTAATAAAATGTATATAGAAAGCAAGGTGTCAGATTAGAAGCTACCAATCCCTTCTGCATTCAGCCTTCTAAGCCTCTGTGTGTGTGTGTTAAATTTAAACACCAGGATTATTTGAATTCTGTAGTTCAGAGCATGTAACTGTTACAATATTTTATAATGTACCTATTGCTTTATTGTGTTCTCAAGGGATCAGCTGTTCAGTTTGTTTACCTTTTATATCTCTCTTAGACACTTTCTCTTAGACAGTTTATTTAGATGCAGATCAAAACTTTATCTTAGGATGAAATAGTTGCTACTGTAACTTTGTGCCAGGCTTCCTGCCTTCTCCCTTTCTTAAATTGTTAGGATTTCCTGAGCTCTTGCTTGGTTTGTTTGCTCCTAGATTAAAACGAGTAAATGAAAGCATATCATAGATATGGAATAGTTGATTCCTGCTGTATCAGGGTAAATTAGTCTAATTACACGTGGCAGTTCTGTTTGCTTGTGATGTAATGTGAAATGAGGTCCTGCCTCCCCCTGAAAAGCCCGAGCCAATTAATAAAGCTTTTAAGCTCTTTGTCACAGGCCACCGTGGAGGTCTGCAGAGAAGAACTTTAATCCAATAAACATTTCATTTAGATCATGAAAAGAAAGCATGAGGAGAAGCTCCTACAAGAGAGGGTGTTACCAGCAATTCTAGTTGTGAAGAGATGTGAGGAATTTGCCAAATTAACCAAGAGGCCTTCATATTTAACACATAAATGTGTCAAAACTAATAATAGAATAATTTAATTTGAGTTGAACCTTATATTGTTCAAATTCTAAGAAGCCACAACTGTTTTCTTCAAAGACTTTGCTGTTGAGTCGGATGGACAGGGCAAGGGGAGGTTGTGAGAAACCCAGATAGCAAATAACACTGGCCGAAGCTGGTGGAAAGGGGGGAAAAAAGGAATAGATAATTAGGTGTAATTAGCGTGTATGAATTGTTGTCTCCCTGCCCTTGGCTTGAATAAATTTCAGAGGAAAAAAAACCCTAGTGGCAAAAACCCTTTGATGTAAGAAGAGTCATTGTGGTTTGGCAGCATAAAGGCAGTGTTTTATACTTCTTACATAATGGTTGTGATACAGAAAGAGTGAATGGACCCTGCACCCCCCAGCCTGCTTTACAGCAAGGACTTTTGGATTCCCTTGAAACAAAATGCATCAGAAGTTTTCAGTTGTGGGTAATGAGGTAGTGGACCTCATGAGAGCTAAGCGTAAGCCATCTTTAGCCTTTGTTTAGATCTAAATCACTTTTTTAAAAATTATTATTCTGGGAAATGCAGTTTCGTAAATCATGACTACTTTTTTTTTTCTTTCCTTTTTTTTTTTCCTGCCTGCCAACAGTTCTGGCAGGAGCAAAGGCTAATACTGGGGAAAAGAAATACAAATCAAATGTTAAAAAGAAAAACAACAGCATAAAAGAAATCTAGACAAATAACTTTGTCCAGGGTATAAATTCCAGTGAAGTACATGTATTGGGATGAATTTGACCCTTAGCTTACGAAACATCATGTTATAAATTCAGTGTGAACTCTTGGCGTTTGTTTTTCACAGAACGCCACAGCTTGCTTATTAGGAGATTGAAAGTTACAGTCATTACTGGTCCTTTAGCAAAACTGGGCGTTATGCAGTGATTTGTGGTTTGCAGGTGGGTTTTTTTCCTTTTGTATTTATTCTTATTCTGGCAGGAGGATTTTTTCTGAAGTGATGTGAAATGGGGAGCACTGTTCAGTGTAATTCTTAGGGCATGGAAGTTTACTCTGACATTCTTCTGTTCCCTGACTGGAAAAAGAGAGGCTACTTGTCTCCGAGCCGGCACAGCCACATCTGTACCTCCTGAATTCTTTCACTTTTGTTTGAATATCTGAAATACTATTCAGAGAACAGTATATTTTAAGAGTCTCTCTTTTTAGTCATGCACCATTATTTTACAAGTTAATTGTCTATTTTTCCTCTTCTTAGGGGGTAGCTGATTTGTAGCTAGACATTAAAATAAGTTATTGAAAAGTTGTACAATAGATCGTATGTTCCTTGTGGTAGCAAGAATGGTGGGGTTTCTTAGTTGTTAAAGTTTTGAAGGCTGTAATGTAAACTTGTTCAACTTCCACTGAATGAATTTTGCCTCTCAATTTATCTCTGCTAAACTCTTCAGTTTAAAGTTTAAATGTTCGTCACAAGTATAAGAAAAAGATTGATTGAAAAAGTTATATTTGGCAATATTTATTTTCCTAGATCTTTTTGCTGCAAGTCCTCTGAAAAAAATTCAAAAGCAAAATGTTTGTTATCTCAACTTGAGAGTGATTACTTTCCCTGATATTGTACAGGATTCTTGGATGACATTTAGAAAGTTTTCCTCAAAATGTGTTCATGTGGTTCTTTAGGTTTTTGTTTGGGGTTTTTTTTTGGGTTGTGCTTTTTTTTTTTTTTTTTTTAAGTTTTCTTAGTGTTTGCAATTGAAATAAGCATGAAGTATCTGAGGCTATTGTAACAATTTCCCATATTTCATTATTGCAGAAGAATATAGGGGGAAAGACTGTAAAAACCCCCTTAGTTAACCCTGTAAAGCACTGCACTGTTGTGTACAGCAAATAGTCTTTTCTGCTTGAAGTTAATTTGGTCTGTGAAAGGCAATACCTGAATACCATGCCAGATAAGTAATTATTCCTGATTGTAATGTTGGGGTTTTTTTTCAGGTATAGGTCACAGGAAATTCAGTTAGGGTAGAGTATGTACAAAGCTAAGAAATGTGCAGATTTTCTGTTGTAAGATTGTGTAAAAATTATTTACAGTTAATACTTGCACAAAGGTTAGAAAGGTTGATGAAGTGATACTTAGTTTTGCTTTACTATTCATTGCATGTCAGAATGTAATTATGACTGATTCATGAAACTGTCTTAGCAATGAACCATCTTTATTAAAATGCTGATCAAGAAAAGAGCTGACAGTAATAAAGAATAGAACACTTTAGTCTTATTGCTTTTGAATGATTGCTAATTACCCCAGAGGTCATGTATAGTGCTTAGGAGGATTCATTGACATTTTCTTTAAAGTCTGCTGTTTCAACAACATCTGAACAAGGAGACAAAAACTATATGTACATCCAACAATGCTCGAACCAAGTTTTTCTTCACCACCAAATACCTGGTGATTCCCTTTCTCCTTCCTCTTCTTCCTGAGTACATCTCAATCCCGTGGATTAGTAGAGCAGAAAGTTAGGGGTGCTACCCCTGCTAATTGATTAATTTCCTTTTGTTTGTGCTTTTTTTGCTTTCAAGTAAGGCAAAAGGAGAAAAGGAGCAGCCTTTTGAAGGTCCCTCACCTGTGCCATGCATGCTCATGACAAACAGTGTGGTTCATCTCCTTGTGGAGCTGCACCAGAGAGGAAACTGCACTTAGCCTGGTACACTTCTCTCAGCAGGCTGTGGACAGACCTGTCCAGCTAATGAGCTGGACCAGATTCACATTCTGAAATTCGACATTATGGTGACTGTCACATGCTGGTGACTTTGAGAGTACACGGAATTAAAAACCTGTGGGTATGCTTTGTATATCAGCAATATTTTTTCATTACATACTACATTTTTGCTTAAGATGATTCTTGTTCTACTGTAGTTCTAGAAAATGCCAGTTGTAATGGTGGAAAAACTTTTTCTTGAAATTGCTTAAGGAAGAATTTTAAGAAAGAAGAAATAATATTCTAGTTGATAATTTAACACTATATGGAGTAAAATTATGAAAAATAAAAATGGTTAAGTCTAGTGAGCTTTGTTTACCTGAGGAACTCTTTCTGTGTTAGCTGGTGACTCTCATCACATGTTTACATGTTGTGTGATGTGGGAGAACATCTTAGGCTGAATGTAAATGTATGAGAACAATGATTGCAAATGAACAATCTAATTATTTTCTGATTTGCTGGAAGAAAGGAGTATTAGTGATCCTGTGTATTGTAAATGGAGACCAAATCAGAGGATGCATTTGAAATGGAGGATGAGACCTATGTGTAAATTGTGATTCCTTTTCCTCAGAAAGAGTGGCTGGAAGTTGCACTTCTTAGACAGGCATGGTTACTAATAGTAGGTGTTCTAATGGGCTTGTTCAGAGGCCAAGAGTGTTAATTGTGCAGCTTTGCCTGCTTGGGATAGAACTATACTCTTCTTTGCTCATATGGAAAATGAGCATTTGATACTGCAGTGCTGCCACTACATTTTGCAAGTGTCTGGTTTCACCTAGGTGTGAAAGGCTGTGGAAACTTAGCAGGTGTGGGAATTAAGGTGACAGTCCTCCTAAATTGAAGCACTCTTGTATCTCTGTTCCCCTACACCTTCTCTGGAGGTCCTCAGATAAGTGGGTTTGACATCTAAGTGCTGATCTGAGCACTCCAGTTAGTTCTTTGGCTGCTCATTAGAATTGTGGAGTGATTAGTTTGTCAATTCTTGTGATCTAATAGGATGACTTATATGTTGGTTTTTTTTGTTTTTTGTTTTAATACCATTAAAATTCAGAGTGGAGAATGGTAATTGGGTTGACTTAGGGTGATCTTCAAGGTTAAGAAATATCTACTCACCTGCATTATCAAGTGTTACCAGCTGATCACAATATGTGAGCTCAGAGGGCACATGATACTTGGTATGGTGTTTATTGTGGACCACAAGGCCATCTATAGCATTTCAGGGCTTTTTGTGACACAGGGGAGACGTGTGACATACATCTTGAGAACTTGCAGGTTATCCAGGTAATTTGGACTACCTTTTCAAATTTTCTGATGTTTCTTTCTTCATAATAATCTATCCTGTCATGTGCTTTAATTTCTTGAGCAGTTAAACAATTTAATAGCTACCATTCTTGATTGCAGCAATAAAGAAATATCAGAGGTGCTGACTAGAAAAAAAAGTATTTGTTAGTCTGCATTTAATACCTTTCTAGAGTAGGTCTACTGACAGTCTAATTCTATTTATTCTGTCTAAAGGTGGTTCTTTTAAGTGTTGTGTTTTGGGTTGAGCCATAAGGCTTTACCTTTTTTTTTCCTTTTGGAATAAAAAGCTTTTGTGCCACTCAGTTGAATGAGTCCATGCTTACACTGCATTTTTAACTTACTAATTGCATTTTCAATTATGTAATTGTATTTGCTCTTTGTATACATAAATACATAAATTACTTCAAAATAAATTCTATAACTAATTAATTTTATGCATTTGAATTGAATAGGGTAAGTCAGACTTTAAATATCTCAATAGAATAGAAAATTGGAAACTGGGGATGGTTCCACTAGACTGACTGTAGCTTCAATATTAAGTATTTATTTCAAAAGAAGTTTAGCCCAAAATGAAATTTGAAAATTTAGAACTCCATATTAAGAAATGGAAACCAATTGTTATAGTTATGGATTTGACAATTAAGTGCTAACAACCTGAGCACTCCAATTAGTTCTTTGGCTGTTGATTAGGATTCCATGGTGATTAGTGAGTGTGAGAATGCAATCACATCCGTGGGTGTAGGTTTAATCAGTCCCGTGCTGGATGAGGAAGTCCAAAGATGGAGAAGTAGAACTTCTATATTTAATCTTAGTAGGGGTTTTCCCCATGCTGTAAGAAGCTAAATGGTAAAACGTAGAGAAGCCTATCTTTTCACCCCTCTCCAAACTTGCAGGATTTTTAAATTATAGTACTGATTTTTTAGTACCATGATGCAGGAGAATAATGTTGCTGATACCTGTGAAGGGTAGACAAGATGCATGGTGATACCCACATAGGCACCCTCGCAGATGTTCAGTATTTGCTTGTTAGACTTGTGAGCAGGATTTGTTTTTCCATACCATGCAACCATGTATCTGGTTTTCTTTTTTGCAAATCAAGTATTTTAAGTGTTTAGCTTGGATATTTACATTATTTTGGTGTGCTTTATTTTCTTTCATTATATATTCTGATTATACGCTGGTTTTTTAACATTTAAAGCATGTATACTAAAAAAAAAATTATAAATATGAATAATTTTCCTTCTGCCTTCCTGTGAAACAGATAAATGAATGTTTATATGTGCAGAAACAACCATGGTGTGTACCCTTGGTCAACCACCTTGGTGGTTGACAAAGGAAACCCCAAAAAGAAAACCTTTGGATCTCTACCCAGCACATAACTTCTCTGTGACCTTCCTGACTGAGCAGAGGTGACCATGTGCTGCATCTCCCTTTAAAACTATCTCCAAGGGTACATTCTTAGCTTGGAGAAGAGATGGTGGTGTTACTATCTGGCACTGCAAGCAATCCTCCTACTGCTGCCCTTCGGTTCGCTGCTGCTGCTGCTGTCCCACCTTTGCTCTCCTCTACTGTGCAGAGCTCAGTTGGTGTGAATAACATTTCCCTCTTCTGTTTGGTGGTTTGGGGTTTATTTTGGTATGTTGCATTCCATTAGCACCTATAGATCTGTACTCACCATATATTCACATAAGGAAAGGTTGTTCCTACCCTGCAAAGCTTATGATCTAACTGCAGGAATCATGTCTTAAAGGGCTGTTTTCTGGGAGCATGTTGTGATTCAGATTATGATGTTTGAGTTGAATGGCAGGAGCTGTTCATTTTATGAATATTCATACGGCGTCCTAACACAATAGGTGTGGGTGAGCTTTGAAGTGTCTCAGTGAAAATAATTAGCCATGAGCATGGATAGACACCTGAACCTGTAGAAGGGATAGGAAATTCCTGTGGCTCCTTTATTTGTATTTAGAATATGATCTCTAAATGGCCAGAATACCTTCGTGAACTGACCATCAGTCTGAAGAGGCCAAACATGTCAATTAATTAGGCGCTTCCAAGGAGTAAAATGCCAAATATTTCCAAAAGGACTAAGTATTTCTCAGTTCCTATTAGCTGTCTTCTGCTTTTATGCTTACACTGTGTATTACAGAAAACTGCTATACATCAGAATTCTGTTTTTTCATTTTGTTTACATTTGGTTCAGTTGACTTTTGCCTCCTAAGGAAGCAAAAAATCACTAGGACTATATTAACTGTATTTTATAGATCTCTGAACAGGATTCTGCTATTGCATTTTTGGCTGAAAGGTCTTATATCTAACAGGTTTTTTTTGAAATAAACTATATCATGTTGTATCATGTTAGAATCAAAAATAGTACATAATTACAGACATATAAGCAAAGCTTATAGGGAAGGAAATATCTTTGTTAGGCAATGTTTGTATCTTAAAAGGGGTCCAAAAACATAAATAATTTTTTGAACACACAAGTTCTTTTTAATTACAGTCACTAATAATAGTGTTTTTTTCCTGAAGAGTGATAATACTAATTAATTCAAAGACAAAGAAAAGAGAAGGAAGAAAAAGGCATCTTCTCTTTAGCAGTGTTGGTAGTATTTACATCTTCAGTTCCATGGTATTTACCTCTGAAACTCATTCAGTGTAATGTCATGGAGTCATAAAAGCTTTTGGTGCATGTAAGGAGTGACAAGTTTGAAAGTGGAACACAAGTGGACTAAAACAATGTAGCACTGGGCACCCATTTCTGTTTAATCAAGCTGCACTGACCTGCATAATATAGCCCAGTACAAGTCTGGATCTGAGTGCACAGGACACCTGCTTGTCATCAGCAGCTGAGCCTCCAGCACCACTGTAAATATCAGGGAACAAATTTACACCAGCTACAGTGTTCAGGTGTGCTTTTGTCCTTTCAGCCCTACCATAACCATGGAATACTCTCAAGCATATGTGGGTCTATGTTCATTTCTCACTATGTGCAACACAACACCCTGAGGGAGCAGTAGAGTTTATAAATCTGACTTGGAGGCCAAAGAGATGGGGCTGAATTCATGTGGAATTCCCATCTCTTGTTTCCAGGAAGAAGCAAACCATAATGATTAACAGCATTACTAAATTTGCAAGTATCTAAAGTTAATCTAAGTAATCTCATAGTTCTCAAAGCTGTAGTAGTAATCTGTGGGGTTTTTCCCCTACTAACATAAAGAAAATAATACTTAAGTTAATCTACTACTTTGGAAAAATAAACCATTCAGTGGAAGGATGCTGGCAAAGAAAAGCTAAATGAACTAGCTTTGCTGTGAAATTTCAGTAATCTTCCTTCTGGCTTGGCTGCCAGACTGATGCTGAAGGAAAGCTTAAACATCCTCCCTCCCCTGTGCATATTATTTATTACATGCCCCTGGAACTTTTTTCTTCTGCTCTGTTATTCTCTTTCTTTGTGAGCTCTCATGAAAAGAAAGGGAATAGATTATAATAATATTGTAGCACCAATGCTATTGTGTTTGCAGTAGCCCTAGTCCAAGATAATGATTTGATTAGCATGGCTTTTTCACTTACTGGAATTAAAGATACATGGATTTTCCTGGGATTCTGTGCTTTCAGATTTTGGGTTTTTTTTTTTTTTTTTTTTTTTTTTTTACCTTCTTTCTTCAGCTCTATCTCTTTGCAGAGAAGTTGGAGTGTTAAAATAGGTATAGAACCTTCACTGATAGCCAAGGGCAAAAAATTAGTGCAATGAGTCATCACAGTAATTCCTGCAGATATTTGTGATCTGTGTCCTATGCAATGCATTTGTTCAAAAGGGCCATTGTTCCTTAAATCACTGATGGTAGTTCTCCTAAGCGTTTTCCCTGCAATGTAGTTGCTATGACTGAGGTTTGACATTTCCAATTTTGTTATTTGAATGGCCTCAAGGAGGCCTTGAAAAATTTGAACATGCAGAATATGAAACACGTAACAAGAATATTAAAGATAAACCAATAGTTCATGGTGCAGTGAAGAAGCAGACTGACTTAGTGGATTCTAGCAAATGGAAGAATTGTACTGGTGTTGAATTACATTAAAAAGAAGTTTTATTGCTTTAATTAAATTGTTGATAGAGCTATATTTTCTAAAATACTAAAACTTTTCCTCTCTTTCTCCTGTAGCTTCTTCTGCTTCTTGCTATATGTAACACCCTGAAGTTGTGTGTTTTGGAAGTAGTCATAACAGATAAGCAGAGCTATTCCCTTTGCTGGGGGCGGAGGGAGGCTTTAAATCTTGATCCTACTGATACTATTTTGCTCTCAGCCTCAGGCCTGGAATCAAAAAAAGCACCCTTTAGTACAGCTGGTTTTAAGTTTTTCCAACAGAAGCAATTATTGTAACTACTCAGGGACATCTGTATCACACTTAAAATCCTACAGGTTGGTTAAAGGAGAGCAAAAAAGATCCTTTTCTGAGTTAATTCAGACATTGCAAAAATGAAGTGAAATCTTTTAGATCTAGAGCTTTGTTTCTTCCCCCCTCATCCATTTTGCAACAAAACTTGGTGTGGTTCTTATATTTGATCTTTGTATTATAGAATCTTTACTCTTCTTAGTAGAAGGAAAAGATAAAATTATTTTTAGCTTGTAAAATAGAAGTAGTTTCACTTGTTGCTAGAATTTGTGTTCTGTTAAACTTCTAGTGCTTCTGATTTTGTATTTCAAAAGGTATATATTTTAATGTGAAAATATTTTTTGCAACAAAACAGTGCCTAGAGAGAATAAGTAATATCCACCCTCATTTTATCCCATATGCTTCTAATCTATATTAATTTTTTAGTTGATGGACTTGTGATAGACCTTTCTGTTTTGCATATGTGAGTGATTTTCAGCTTATTTCTTTGCTTTGATAATTGCAAATGAGACTTCAGCTTGTAGATCTTGAATTTCAGTTTTGCAGATGATATTCATGCTGATGGTTTATCACAGCAGTGTGTCTTCTCTGTATCACAGACAATAGTAAATACAGCTTTGGCTCGAGGAAAGCTATTCTCTCTCTTTTTTTTTTGTCTCTGTAGAAATACTGCAGCACAGTCCAGCTTGATTCTGGAATAGACTACAGGAAACGAGTGCTTCCAGCTGCTGGAAAACTTTACTACCTGTAAGTTTATCTATGATATTGTATTAGCTCTCTTTTTCCTTCTTATTAGCCAATAATTTCCTATTCAATGGGAAATGAAAAATGTATAGTAGAATTAGCAGGGTGTGACTTTTCCTTTCTTTGCCTTCTGGTCCATTTTGTTCAGCAAACCGCCTTCCATTATGCCGTGATATTAACTTCATTAAACTACACTTTTGGTATCCACACTAGCATCATTTATAATGTGTGACTGAATAAAAACTAATTAGATTTTTTGGGGAGGTGTGGTGTTTGGAGAACTGAAGTGACAGATGGTTAGAAAGTAATGAATATCCTCTTGTAAGAGATTGCACAATTCTCTTATAATAGAAAAACATCCTTATTCTATTTAAGTAATTACGTATTTATAGAAATCCAGTGACAGAGATTTATTTAATTTTGGGTGTTTCCAATGCTGTGGATTAAAAAACCCAACACCCTTATGTTTTGACAGATTGTTTCTGTTTATCATGACAAAATTTCTTTAGCACTTTATATTTGTAAATAAATGTATTTTAAAATATATTCACAGTTGTCTTTCTGCTTGCAGCATAAATCTGCCTAGGAACATTCTCCTTAATACTTTGAAACTTTTGCAATGCAAACATTTTTCTGTCTTGTATTTTCTCTTGTAATATTATTTAATCAGTGACAACCTGAACAAAGCAGACTTCAATACCTTAATATTAGATTTATAATGGTTGTTTCTTTAAAATACTGATTTAAAAATCATATTTTCATTGAGAAAGGTGCTGTGGTGTGTATTTTCATTGGTGTGGTGGGTGTTTGAAACCAAGTATGTCCATGCTTACTTTTTAATGAAGTTAGATATTGTAGTTGTTTGTGTGGAAGGAGGAATGCTGCTTGGTAGAACTACAGCTGGTAACGTTGCTTTTGAAAGGAAGTGACAGAATTTCATGTATGAAAACAGGTCCAGTGCAAGTTCTGTATCCTTAGATTGTGGCTATATGAACTTGAGAAAAGTAGCTCTTGTTCTAAATTCTTGCCTGGCTGCACTTGCTCAGTGCTTTGTCACGTGTGCTCAGAAGTACTTTTTGAAGCCACCCCTGATACCTGCGTGTTGCTCGTCCCAGCCCTCCTTCTGAGCGCTGCTGCCCCTGCCTGTGGGGCTGCTCCCTGTGCCTGCTGCACTCTGAGACTTCCTCTTGGACACTTGTGGAGAGCACCTGCCACATTCTTTCCTCACGGTCCATACTCTGAAGAAAGGAAAAGGATGTGTGTGGTTTCTAGCAGGTAATAGGCCAGACGTGGTGCCCGTGGAATCAGCTCTCAGAGGAGAAGCAATACAAGCAAGTTCCAGGAGTAGTACCCAGCCAAAATGTTTCATTGTGTTCTGCTGTAAAACTTCTCATCAAGTGAATGCCAGAGATTGGCAATAATTCTGTCTTATGTTCTCTTACTGGAAAGATGTTGGTTGCCTTCAGAACTTGATGTGTAAATCATTAGGAAGCAGTGGGGGGAAAAATTATTTTAAAAACCCCATAGCTGCCAATGAAATGAAGTACTTATTTCTTTGTCCTTTATTCTTCTGAGGGAATCTCATACATTCTTCTATTCAAACTGGTTCATTGGAGCTTTCAACACTGTAGAAATAGCTTAGTATTTGGAGATTCCTTTTGCTTGGTTTGTTTTAAAATTAGGTACAATGAAGTATTTTGCTATAGATTTCTGAAATTTAATTAGCAGTCTTGTCCCCCAAAGAAAATCTTCTTGTTCAACATGTATATGTTCCTCTATTAATGGCTATAGTATCATTGTCACATTTTTTTTAAGAATCCTCTTGATGCTTAATATGTTGTGTAGTCCTGTTTTAATTTAAAATATGTAACTGAGGGTTACTTAAAGCTGTTTCATACTCATCTGAGAGGAGTCAGAGTAAGACGATTACAAGATGCCCGATCAAAGCAACTTCATCGATCTCAGTCTCAAGTGTCTATTTTCAAAACAAACTGTCTTGGCAATTAGGTACAAATATTCACCTTAGCATCATATTCACCTGTTTCTTTTGGTAGCCTTTCAGTTGAAATTTCTGTTACTGAAAATGCATGCACATGCACATATTCTCTGTGATAGATGCAGAGATATATATATATATATTTATACACACATGCACACACTCTTTACCCCCTTTTATGGCCTTTTTTTTCTGATGTTGTCTGTGCATTTTCAATTATCATTTTGTCAGAGGAATGCATCACACCAATATCAATGTTGAGAGAAACTTCGAGAATTTTATGTGACCTCCTAGTCAGAAAAAGTTTTTAATGTCTTCAAAATGGCACTTGTATAAGTTTGTGGGTTTTTAATTTTTTTCCCCAAATTCTTTGTATCTACAAGGTTTGTCATCTTTAAGCTTTAGCTAAAAAGTAGTTACTTCAGTTCTGCTGTTAACATTTTTAAGGTGCTTAAGGCCTAATGAGCAGAAGAGTATTTGTTTAACAAGCTGATATTCATTTGTCAGTTAAGAGGATGTCTAGAATTGTGTGAAGCAGTGTTACTTCAGCGCATCAAGATCTATAAAATAAGATTTCACACCAAAAGATTTTACACAAACTTCAGTGAAACATTATATATCCCAGTTTTAGTTTGTTGTCTATTGTAATATTAATTTACTGTTCTCAGCTAGAAATCTTACATATCTATCTATTAATCTTTAAGAATAATAGATGGAAAGCTTGGCTCTCTAGCATATTCAGTTATTAAAAAAAAAGTTCTCTGATTGGACTGATTTTTTGAATTCTTTTGGCCCAGAAAATGAATGTAAACTTTACTTCAGCTATTAGCACAGATACTTTGCATTTCACCATCTGTGGTTGATCTTTTCCCAAGCAGTATTAGCAACAGAGGTTGGGAAACTACTAAAATTGCTAATACAGAGATCATAGTGGTATTTTTAATATCACAGTTTAATTTTGCGAATTGTTTGGTCAATACAGTCAGTTGACTTGACACAGGGCCCCCCCCCCCAAAAAAAAAAAAAAAGAAAAAAAGAAAAATGTGCTCCAACATTTAATTTCACAAAGTCCCCTCTCAGAAATTTCAAAGGATACTTCTCTAGGTGCTTGACTGCCTTGCCTTGCCTTGTCTATTTGCTCTTATTTTGCATGCAAGATAGAGCCAGAAGCCTTTTTTCTCATTGTGTACACATAGTGTTAATGGGTCTGCTCTGCCTGTATTGCCTCATTACTGGAAACAGCTCAAAACACAGAAGTCTTTCAGTGTATGCAAATAAGGCAGAATCATCTACCTGAAAGTTAATATTCTCTACTTTTAAGTGTATTCTAAATGTAATGTTTGTATTTAGAGCATAACATCCTGTTCTCTTTTTTTTATGGGCAAAAAGCTAAGCAGGCTCAGGCAGCTGTTTGATGTTGGCTTCAAGTGTTATTAATTTCATATTCTATTATTCTTTTCACTGTAGCACAAGTGAAGCTGATGTGGAGGCTGTCATGGATAAGTTGTTTGATGAGCTGGCTCAGAAACAAAATGATTGTACGTAAGTTAATTTCTCTTGAAAGAGAATACATTTAGAACACAATGCCCAATCTCCACTGACCAATTAATAAGTTCCATTGCTGTATATGGGTTGATGCCACACTCAAGTGGCAGTCATTGTATCAGCATTTTGTCTAATTTATGTGTTGAATCATGTGCTATTATTCATGAAGCTATGCATTTCCTATCTGTAAGAGATGAATTTTATAGTAATTATCCAGAGAAGATTGAGTCTTTGTTCATGTTCCCATAGTAACTAGACCAAGGATTCTAAAAGTGCAAGGCAGAGAGCTGAGGCTGAATAAAGCGTGTGGAACCATTGCAGACTTCACGTTTGAAGAGCTGTGCGACAGAGTGAGTACCCAGTCCAATCTAGATCAGTTAATGCTCAGACTTTTCACAGTTAAAAAAAAATTTCAAACCACACAAACTTGCTATTTTCCCAAGTTGCACTAAATTAAAAAGACTTTTTTAAGAAAACTTGATTAGCAGAAATATTTTTAGTTTAACAGGAAAAAACTCCTCTCCTCAAAAGAACCATACTAATTTTCTTTTTAATAGTAAATTTATTCTTAGGTGTATCATAGATTATCTTTAAAAATCCTGCTACACTATATGCCTGGTATAACATCACTGCTGGTATATGAGTGGTGGTAGCATCTTAATATGTAAATAGCAATCAAATGCTGTTTTTATAATCCGAGGTTTCAGTTTGATACTCAAGCAAAGGAGCAGTGATCCTGGCACCACTAGAGTAACACTCTGTTCCATGCTTTGGTTTCAGCTGCGTGTACAAGGAATGTTTAATCCTAGGCCTTCTCAGAATATGCCAGATTTTGCTAAATACTGGCACATTCTCTGCTTGAGAGATGTGAGATGTGAATCTTGAAAAGTTCTCCTTGTATTTGACCTCCAGTGGGTTGGAAGACAATTCCCCAGCAGTTGCACTGTACTTCAGAGATCTCTGTACTGATGTCTGAGGTTGCTGTTAAACCCTAAACTGGGCCAATAGCACTTTTGATTCAGGATGGTGACCAGTCTTTTGGTGATAACATTATGCTTTCACTTCCTTGCTGCTATGGAGTTGATAACTATTTGGACAGAAATTTCACTGGTTGTGTTTCAGACTATAGGGTTTAGACTGTTGGTTTTCAGTTTCAGACAAAACCAATAAGCCATTTGTAAGAGTGGATTTGTGTCATGGGTAGAATAACTTGCTTTTCACTAAAGGTTTTGAGACTTTTTCTGCCTTGTGCCTCTTAAAGTGTGGGGAAGCTATGCTGACAGCAAATACTAGTACAATTCTTTAGTCCAGTAAATGCCTTATGTACTTACATGGGATAATAACTTGCTTCAAAGTAGAAGTGCTCTGATTAGCTCACATGTCAGTGGTCTGAAGGTTCTCATCCTGTTCAAGAATTATTTGGGGTTCAGATCACCTTGGCATAATGGAGCTGAGGGTCTTGGTTTGCACTCAGAGCAAGTAAAGAGAACCCTTATAAAATGTTATATCATTGTTTTACAGTATTCTTACATGGATCGCCCAGGACTTAGGAAATCTTGCTGTCTCAATTCAGATGCCTTCTGCAGATGCATTATGGTAGTCTCTTACAGCAAAATCACATGCTTAAAACTATAACAACATGGCAGACAGTAAATGATTTTCTTTTGACAACTTCCTCAGTCATCATTGATTTTTCTTTTCAGATCATGGATGTATCTTCATAAATATTACGTTCATATGTTGGTAAGGGGTATCAGTCTGCTCCCTTCATAGGCAGAAAAGTATAGTCATGAATTTCAGAATTGTCTATTAAATTTAGGTGAATGGCCAGAGTTGCCTCCACTATGATTTTTTTTCATTACTGTAAATTTTTGCAATGATTCATAGCAATGGTAGAAAATTTCACTCAGTATAAACTGCATTTATGACCTTGCCTGTCCCATTGCTCTGTTTGCCTGACCTGCTGCCATTAAAGTCTGCTAGAAGTAAAACTTCAAAAAAGAAAAAATGCAGCTGTCAAGACATGAAACCCTCTTCCTTTTTTTCATGAATTCTTTTAAATTTTGATGGAAAAACTTAAACATACAGTGTCTTTTTTTAAACAGAGAGGGAAATTGCTCCCATTAATGTCACAGAAGACATAGGGAGGATCCAGAAGAGTGCGCTGGTGGTTTATAGCAAGAAATTACCCAGAATCAGGAGACATTCAACATGACAGGAAGTATAAAGTCTTTTAGATATATTCCAGTAAGCTTGCTAATAGTGGGAGTGATTTGTGGAGGGATAGAGCAGAAATCTGTAGGGGACATAGCAACAAAGTATTTGCTACTTTTTGTGAAGGCAAATGGTGGGTAAGTTGACAGGCATCATAAGTGCTACTATTAAAAAAAGGAAAGTAGAGAGCTGAAAAAGATGTAATGAAAAGCAAGATTGACAAAAGAAAATACTGGAGTGGAGTTTTTTGGATTTGCATGGAGCAAATCTGCAGATTTCTTTGTGCAGGACATGGGGACAAAATCACATGGGAAGGCAGATTGTACAAAGGGACATGGGGCAGGAAATCTTCCTTGCTGGAGCCTGTTGCAACCAGGGTGAAGCTTAATTGACAGCTCAAGCAAAGCCTCCAGGTAGATAAATGAAATCTAAAGTTGGTGTTGTAGGAGCTTATTAAACTTATAACTGAATTGGAAACAAGATTTGCAGTTGGTTTTGTAACAGTTTTAAGATGTGGTGACAAGCATGATAAATGGGAAATTCTCATTAATAGGGGAAAATGAGAGATAATTGCTATTATTGAAACCTTGTGGGACAATTCATAAAATAATAATACAGAACAGGTGCTTACAGCCTACTTAAAGACAGAGTGGCTGAAAGAGGTGGAGAACAGTGTGCAACATTGAAGGTACTAGTACCTGCCTGTAAAGTTAATTAATACAGGGTTCTTGAGGACATATCAGTCTACTAATTAACAAACCCAGAAGGAAAGTACTCATAGGGATCTGTTGCAAATGGAACATGAGGTGGATTGCTCCTTGAGCACTTGGCTATAAAAAACATACAAAGAAAATACACCATTGTGTGTTACACTGTAGATGAAACACCAGAAAAGGTGAAATGTAACCAGCCAGAAAATTGCAAATTATAATTTTCTAGCAAGAAATGTACTACAGCCAGTACAAGGTCATTTGGTTGGAGCTTACAGTGATGAATTAATATAGAAATTTGTGTTGTGTAGGAACAATCTTCATTTTCTAATGTTCAATGAAACCAAATGATATTCCAAACAGTGAAGTTGCATATTTGAGTGTTCAGGTAGAGTAATGTTCAAAACCAGGAAGGGAAGTGTAAACAACAACAACAACATAAAGGGCAACACAAACCCAAGAAGGACTCACTGAGGAGGAAGATAGTGAAAGTATTTCCTGTGTCACTATTGAGACAGAATCAAGTAATACAGAATGAATGGCAACTAGTTATGAAGTGCAGGAAAATTATAAAATAAAGGTCATGGGCAAATATGTCCAGTCAAATAAAAGACTTAAGTAAAATTGGAGTTTTGATGTTTTATATTATCTGAATGTTACTGGCTTATTCTTAGCTGGAGATGGATGAACTTCTAATCATGATGTGGAAAAAGGAAAAGGTTTGGCAAAAGAATAAGTGTTCCAGGTGAAGTAGAGTGAAATATTCATTTTACTAAAGGATAGTGAAAAAATTTCAGTCTCTAAATAGTTAACATATGTTAAAAATGGCCTGCAAATACATTTTGTATCATTGGAGTCCTGGAAAACTAGGCTGGAGATCTCTGACTAGCTTTTTATTTTTGATTAATGTTAAAGTGCAAAAGAAATTCCACATCACTAGAAGAATGCTCTATGTGTCAGTATTAAATAACAAACAGGTAAAATTCACACATGCTTATGATGATGGGTGGAACTTCAGGCTGTTGGGGAGATTTTAGTCCAGGAAGTGTAATGGAGAACCTGATTCTGGATGCATACATGGATGACTAAAGAATGGAAATTAAATTAATTCTCCGATCTCCCTGACATTATAGGAAGGGTTGAGTTTTGAAGATGCTGTTCTTATTAGGAAAGTGGCATTATGCAGTCTCAAGAAAGTATTTGTTAAATGGATTGCTAAATCTGTTAACTAACCTATAAAAAGAAATACTGCTGAAGGTTTGTTGTTTGTAGCATTTCTAATGAGCACATTTTTATACTAAACCTGATATAACAGGTTTTTTCCCCAGGAGTTTTGAGTATAACATAAATGCTAATACAAACTTGCTGTAAATACAGAGTACTGTGTGTATGGGGGAGGAGCAATGAAGACAAGAATGCTGAGTGCAGTTTATTTCTTATCAGAACTGATATTTTGGGGAAAGGGTTGGGGTTTTGTTTTTTGGAGTTTTTTTGGGGTTTTTTGTTTGGTTTTTTGGTTTGGTTTTTTTTTTACATCTAAGCTGACACAGCCTCCTTTTACTGTGTATTGGGTCAAAACTGGATGTGATTTTAGGAGGAGGCTTTTGTGTTTGAGCTACATACTAGTTTTTAGGCTTAGCCATCCCTAAAATACAGGAACTTGAAGTACCCCATGATCTTTCCTGGTTTTAAAGTGCCTGAAATAGGGATGTGAGGGAGTCAGGGTCCCAGCTGCCTGTTGGCAGCTGTCACTGCCCTTGCACATGCAGTGAACAAGTTCAGCAGCCAGCAGGGGAATGTGCTTCTTCCATCTTGAGGGAAGAGCCAGCTGTTATCCCCTTCATACTCCTGGGAGAAGGCAATACTTCTTAGTCTAGAATCAATCTGTGCAGTCAGTTCAGACTTAGTTTTTCCAAGGCTTTCCTTGAGTTTGAGGGGGGTTTCACAGGAAGTGTGTAAGACATTTCCCTCATACCAAACAACCTTTCTTTCAAATTTGACATATCATGGAAGTATTTACAAGTTACAGTATTATCTTGGAGTTGCAGTAGTATTTTTGGAGTTTTCTGGAAGTTGTATACCACTGCTCATGTGGGTGTCAGTAATCATTGCAGCATGAGTGGACAACATTGTACTCAAAACTTGGTTAATTGATTCCTTTGGCTATCCATTACCCTTAAGGGTTCCAGAAAAAAAGTAAGTTTTGCAAGAATCAACATGTGAAACGATAGATGCTTTTGTTGTGTTGGCAAAACAGCTTATCACTCAAGTGACTCTGCCTTCACTTCATTTCTGCAAGCTGTCTTCTAGTCTGGTCTTGGGTAACTCTGGTGGTGCATTCCAAGGGATAAATATCCAGACCTAAAAATCTTCATTTACTGGTGTATGATTAAAGAGATGTGTTCAAAACATCTCAGGTAATTACATAGTGATTCCTGTAATACAATATTTTGTATGAACAGCCTGTAAAACCTTTTCATTTTCACTGAAGTTTCCTTTAAATTAAAATCAAAATTCTGTTTTAAGGGGAAATATTGAAACATTTTCCACTTTGATATCACATGATTTCATGAGATATGAGCTAATACATAATAGATGAAAATAGCAAATCAGCATTTGGTAACTTGATACTATTTGTAACATCTCCTGGCTTAAGTAGAATTTTCATAATAGCTGCTTTTTTATTAATACCTGGAGACCTTGGGAGTTAAGAGTTCATCCCTTTCTGGTATTATAATACTTCATTCTTGTTTCATATGTTAGCATCAAACATTTTCATGTCAAGAGTATAAAGAGTTATTTCTGTCTAAAATAATGCATCGGATACTGGTAATTACTGGCTGTCCATTAATGTTTATAAAAATAAAATACAGAGAATATATTGTATGCAATGCTAATATGACATGCAGTTGACTTGCTAAGCTATTGTGTGCATCAGTTTGTAAATCCTGGTTTCCTAGTTGAGGATAATCCTAAGTTTTAGCTAACTTAATATCAAATTCAAACCCTTTGCTTTTTTTTCTTTACTAGCTATGTGAACACGTGGAAACTCAACAAAAAACTGGATGAGAGGATACTGACCTATTTTAGTTGCTTTAAAGCAAAGGAGAAGCAGTTTTTCAGACCTGACACACCAAGGTTTATGTGGCATAGTGGCACGTGGTGGTCTTTGTCATGGGCATGAAGCAGTTACCCAGTACTAGAATGGAGCCCTGTGAATGTGCTTCTCCAGTGTAATCAGACAGGAGGACTCTGCTTGGTTTTCATCAAAATAAAATGTAGCCACAGGAGGCTGGGACAGGCACCAGGCAGAATAGGGGCATACAGTTCCCGAATTCTAATGCTAATATTGACTTCTCCCATTCTTTGGGACCTTTAATTTCATTCTTCCAGTTTCTCCATCTATACAATGAGGGAAACACTGCCAGTGGTGTTAGATTCTTGCAAAACATAATTAGTTAATTTGTTAATTGAGTTAAATGTGTGAATGAAAGATCACCAGATATCTTTAAAATTAAAATGTATATGTTAACTTGATTTTAAAGTCCCTATATATATATATATATATATACACGGAATTGTGCAAATGTCTTAGCCATTTTGGTGTGTTCATACATGAAGAACAGTGTTCATAACACCTTAGAAAAAATCGCTCTCTGCCAGTTCTCTTTCCTCACTTCCCTTTAAAAATTTTCCTTGAAAACTGGTGATTGTGACAGTTTGATGTGGTATAACCAACGCAGCCGAGAGCGTACCTTGTGTGTGATGTTCGCGGAGCTGCGGGAGTGGGGAATGCGGAGCTGCTCTCGGCGCTCCGCGGTTTGTGCGCAGCAGCTGCTGCCCTCTGCCGGGAGCGCCGGCTGCGCCCGCTCAAGCACGGCAGTGCTCCGCACTGAGGCTCTGCTGCTTTGGGTCATGCACCCTGTAGGCTTTCCCTTAGGTAATCCAATATATCCTCTCATCCCACCGCCCGGTACCAATGCATGTAGTGTCTTAACATGATACTAACCGTTAGCAAACGTACGATAGCGTTGCAACTCTGCAAATAAATTTAATATCAGTATTTATGTTGTAAAAGGATATCGTACTGTGAATTGTTTTTCCTAGTAGTTATTTAGTGTTTCTGAAATTGGCAAAATAGACTTTTTGTGTAGATTAACACAACAAATAAGTGGTAAACAGTTTCTGTCATGTTGTTGATTCATTGCAATAAGCACACTGTACAGACCAGGAGAAAGATGTAGCTCTTAACTTGAATAGCTTGCATGTCAAAGGGAAAGATGTAACTAAGCTTAAAAAAAAAAAAAAAAGAAGAAAAAACTCACCATTTCAAATGTATCAAGTAATCTAGAAATGCAAGTGTCTGTTTTTGAGTCAGCTGAACATCCCTGCCTTATGTGATGACATAACTCAGCTGCATTTGTTGTTTAATGATTCTGAGTAATTTTGAGGGAACTACCTTCATTAAAAGCTGCTGAATGTATCCACAGTATAATTTGGTGTCATCTCTAGGATTGTAGGATTGTCAGGTATAGGTGTCAATAAACATACCATAGGTAAGCACTATTTCCAGTAACCTTTTAGAATCATGGTTTCCTTACTTTGTGATCTTAGTTTTATTCCAAAGAGATTAGCTTTTGCAGCTTAAGCTCTAGACTGAGAATTTGCCTTTTATTAGCTACATTTGCTTTAAGGATTTAATCAGGTTCTCTACCCCCCAAAAAATTTGCCTTATCTTGTTCCTGAGCATTTCTTATAAAATAAACTCAAGAAACTTATTTCAGGTGGAAATGTTGCAATAAAGTTCTATTGTTAGTCAAACCACCTTTCTCTTTTATATTTTATGTGTATCAGAGCTTAATTTTTAGAGTTTAATTTTCCTTTCAGTGAAAGCTACATAAACTTTGAGGGTTTAGATCCTAAACTTTATAGACTAGGTAAGACAAGGTTTTGAAGCTGATTGGAATTTTAAGAGTTTGCCTTTTTAATTTAAATTTTTTGTGTCTTAAATTCTTGAATATACTTTTTACTTTACTCTCTTTTTTCAAAGCTTTTTTGATCATGGTTTTGAAATTTTAACAGTAAGTGTAAATATTTAAATAGACCTATAAATTTTTTAAGCCTTAACTATTTTTGCAGACCATTCCATTGATAATGCTATACTTTGGAGTTGAAACTGGAGATTTAGCAGTGAGAGCTTTTAGAGCAGAAATGTGCCTTTTGCATGCTTCCAGTATTCAGCCAGCTTTGAGCATATTGTTTAAATAAATACATAAATAAATAAAAGAATGGGAAATTGCAAGCATCTTCTTAAGCAGAAGAGCAAAGATCTGAAACAACTTTCCACTATGAGAAATGTGACAAAAAAACTTCTGCTGTAAGAACAAGCAAAATTACTTCTTAACAGGATTCTGTGGTGAGATAACCTGAGATAGCAAGGGGCTGTGCTTGATACAGAAAATATCTTTCACAACTGGGTTTACAGATCTTAGATTCCTGCTCTCCTGGTTGGAACTAGATGATTTTTAAGGGATCTTGCAACCCAGACTGTTCTATGGTTCTATGATACGCACTTCCGTCAGTAGCTTTAAATTTTTTAACCAAGTTAGCCATGCCCTACCTCTTCCCAACTTTGGCATGCTGTGGCATCATATATCATGCCTTGGGTTTTTCTGTTCCTTTCTTGGAATTGTGATCTTGACACATTATCTCAGTGCTCTGTTTTATGAGCCTCACTAGTGATAGTGTGTTGTTCATTTGGAAACAACAGAGCTTGTTTTTTGGTGTTTATACTTAATGATTAAGTTGTAAATATCAGGTTTCAAACTGGGTGTTGTCTATAGGAAGTTTTGGAGTGTTAAGGGTGTCTGCACAAAATTATAGTTACTCTCAATCATGAGTCTTCAGGATTGGCTGGAACTGGCCCTGAAATATCTTGCAACATCAACAAAAAATACATACTAAGATGACATATCCTTTTCTGTCATATGTAAAACATTCCGTATTTTTCAGACAATCTCTTAAAAGTGATATACTGTTGATGAGTCAACAAAGAAAAAAAGATGCTTTATACTATAGTTAAATGGACTATATAATAGAAACAGGAGATGACTAACTCTAAAACAGTCCACAGAAAGCACCAAATAATAAACATCCTACTTGAACTGGGATGAAAATAGCTGAAAATGCATTAAGTAGACAGAGAAACAAAAGCAAATAAAGGTGAGAACTCAGTCAAGCGGATTGAAGTGGAGTAAACACTTTGTCAGGAGTGTAGCCCATGTTAGTGCTAATGCGTTTTGCATTAGTATGATGCCTGTAAAATACTGACTCTTGGCATCAGAGATAATGACAAAAATCCACAACAGTTTTAAAATACAGACACATGCAGGAACAGTAATACCATAAGAAAGATTCTCATCTGTTAATGTTTTGCGTTTTTAAAATCATATTATAGCATGTGAAAGAACTGGTAACAAATGGTAAGTGACGGTCATTACATACATGTCTTACTGTTCTGCAGTTGAGTTTTGATCAATAATCAATGAAACAAAAGAGATCAGACAGTACCAGAAATACACACCAGATGAAGTTATTTTTATAATGTTATTCAGAGGATGAGATTAATCAGGCTAAACTTTTAGTAAGAGGATTACATATATATGTATCAGTATTAGGAGGATTTGTGGCTTCATTAGCAACTTCAGAGGAAGAAGTACCTTCATGTATGCTGCTAACTGAAGTGAAACACTTTCTGTGATTGGTTGAGAGTCACAAAATAAATTTCAGCTCTGAGGGTAATACAGAGAATGGTGCTATTTGTCTAAAATCATATGCCTCTAGTGTCTGAGCTGGTGTTGCTGGCAGTCGGGACCCAGCCGGTGCTTGCTGCAAGGTGAGGGAAAAAGGGCCTGAAGGCAGTAAGGCAGTGCTGTGAAGGTGAGGGGAGGCCTGTGGGCTGCTGGAACAGCAGAAATTTGCTCCTCAGTGGAGCTTCTGTATACAGACTGTACAGCCAGAGCCTCTAGCAATGGTGCAATCTGGCCTTGAACCCGTTTTCCCTTCTCTGTTCCTGTGTGGCAGAGGTGGTACGGGGGTGCTTGTGCCAGCCTCATACCAGGTTTGGGGGACGTCAGGCCAGTGAGAATGTGAGTTGAGAAGCTGTCAGGGTGCCCCTGCATCATGGTCTCTTGCATTTAGAGCATTTTGAATTAGCTGGTGGGTTAGACCAGCTTTGGAGCAATTACAAGGAGCATGGAAACTGGGCCAATAGCAAGGACAGAGGTATACAGAAAAGGGCTTTAATGTCACCAGAGCATTTGCAAACTTGCTGGTGGTTTCTTCTTTTTACACTGAGTAAGACAGAAGGAAATTAGAGGACTTCCCAAGACAAGATTAAGTCATGTTAGGAACAAGATTAAAAGCTTTGTCTTTCATCTCCAGGACTGTCTCTAAACTCCAAAAGCAGGGAGTTTTGAGAACTCTTCTGTGTAACTACAGCTGAAATCAGCTGAGCCATATGTAACAGCAGAATGGCTGACCCAGCATTTCAATTGTGTCTCACTAGACTTGAGTTTTGTCAGAGAGGTGCCAAATGTACTCTAATAAAGTACTCATATGCTGCTAGACTCAGATCTTTCTGAGTGTAAGATTTTGGAGTCTCCAAAGGCACGTTTCTGCCAACATTTACAGAATATTATCCCTTTGTGTTGGTGTAGATGTTTCAGAAGTTTTTGTTAAAGCTTGAAATTATCTACCTTTTATGCCCTTAGAGGAATTCTTGAATTGCTTGCTTTTTGCACTGCTGAAGTAGATTGAATTCCTGTTTGACTGATAAAGATGCATATTGTAACCTTCTATGAACCATGACTTTGCCTGTATGAAAAGCAGTATAAGTATTACATCTTCCATTCTTCCCATTTGAAATGCATTAACCTTATTTTTGTCTTCCACCTGTTTCTTCCCTCTGACTACCCAGGCTTTTTATTCTCCTGTTTGGATATCCACCAAACAAGGTACCCACCAAGTTCTTTGCTGTATAACTCATTAGTTGGGCACTTCAGTTTGCTCACTTTGCAAAAGTTTGTACACTCTAATTTTAGTTATATATTTATTTATTTTAGAAATCACCTTTTAATATCTGGTACTTTGAGATGAGGAGGGTGTATTGGTATGGTTTGTGTGAGAAAGTGTGTCACATTGGGGCAGGGCAGAATAATTCCTCAGGGTTTTGGGTTTCGACAGAAGACTGCTTGGGCTCTTCATGTGATAAAAGACTAAATCAGCATAGCAGTGATGTCTGTAATTTCTTACCTAAGGGGAGACATGAGAAATTCTTACCTTTCTTGTGTACAGTGAGATCACTGCTGTTCTCCCTCACAAGTACTCATCACACAAGCATACTTGATCTCTGTGTTTAACAGTGCTTCAGTCTTAAGTATAGAATAAAATTACCATTACCGAAACTATTTGCTTATCACTAATCTTAAAATCTCCAGCAGCATCCTGGTTGTGCTGCTTTTAGTGCTCCCACTGTTTCCTTTTGCACCTGATACTCTGGCTGTCCAGATGTATCGCTTGTATCTGGTGGCAAGGCATCCAGTGAGTTTGCTCTGTGTTGTTTCCATCCATTAGTTCCTTCTGCTTTCTTGAACCTTTTCATGCTTCATTAGCTGAACATTTTGAGTTCAGCTACTCTGGTTTATCCAGATACGATTTTGTTTTTTCCAGAGGTGTTGCATGGAGCTTTGCTGGTGGCCCTCATGATGATGAGTTTTGGTTTCTGATGACTAAATCTGTAGTAGTAACTAGGGGACTGAAATAGAGGGAGAAAATAAGCATTAAATATAATTCTAAGGGGAGGATATAGAATATACTACTCTTAAACACTGCTCAAAAGAATTGAAAGTTTTTGTAATAATTCTTTTCCATAGATGCTACCGGGAAGTTGCATGCTTGGGAATGGGAAAGCAGGGTGATTCATGAGACTGCAAGAGGGAGAAGTGATGGAGAGTGAGAGGTTTAATACCAGCCTGGAAGATTAGCTTATCCCCATTAATTTTCAGAAGAATTCTTGGAATGCCATCCAGGCTTCTCTCTCTTGTGCTTGTGTAGAGACCATTTCTACGAGTTTTTTTATTCTAGCATCTAAACAAAACCCAAAGTCCTGTTCATGAGCAGCTATTAATAATTGCTTAAAATAACTTTGCAGAAGTGTTCTAGTTAAGAAGTTATGTGTGGCCTACAACAAATTAGTCTCACAATTTCACTTAAAGAAAATATTTTGTATTTACTGGTTTTAAGGTAATAGCAGTATTGCAGTGCTTTTTAACTTTATATAACTGCTTTATATGTGCAGTAGCACATGCTGCATGTATTACCTGGGAAGGGAGTTGTGACCACGCAAAATGCTGCTGAACTTGTTCTCTGCAGTAGCTATAGACAAGGTTTTGAAGTATTTGTACAAGTAAAACTGATGGAATTAGTTCAGGAGTATGAATTTTAATAGCTCATGACAAAGTACTGCCTGTGGTACTGATAGGATAGATCTTGCAGAAAAAAATACCTTCCATGTAATGAAAAAGTAATTTTAGAGGAATGTACTTGAATGAGCTACTACTATTTGTGCATATTTTCTGTTGATGGTTTAGATATAGAAAGAGAAACTAATGAGTTCTTCTTGAAGATTTTTATTTCATCATTACAGGAGAAACCATGAACAAAGGAACTGCTGCAGAATTGTACTTTTGTCTGTTTCCTCTTGCTTTCCATACTTAAAAAATAAGATATTTATTCAGTCTGGGTTAGTCCTGGGTGAACTAAATGCAAGTCTACTTAGGATTTAGTAACTAGACTATGAATTTGCATTTAAAAATTTTGCTGCTGGAAAGCATCCTAATAGCTATTCCAATGATTTATGCTTTAGGTTGAAATCACACGTCTTCTATGGATTATGGTTTACAGTAATTATTTTATTTGAGGTTGTCAGAGAGAGATCCTAATGTTGTCTGGGTGCAGAAGAATCACATTTTTAACTCTCACTGTTCATGTAAAGCCAGGACTATGAACACCCACAGGTACCTATGTCCCTAAGGGCAATCAAGAATTCCTCAATCGAGATACAAAGGAATAAAAATAAGAATATGATCAGGACTTTACAGCTCTCCTCTGTTACTGTAGCATGTCAATATACAGTGTTTATGTGTCATTCTATCACGGGTTTCCATTGCTTATGGTTTGTTTTGTTTCAGCCTCTTGGAGCCAGCGACTTTTTGGAAATATCAAAGAATTTCGACACAGTGTTTGTACGTGACATACCACTTCTTACAATAGCAAAAAGGACACAAACTCGTCGTTTCATTACTCTTATTGATACCTTTTATGAGCATAAGGTGAGAACCAAGCCTTTCCTATATGCACAGGAATAATATTGGGAGTCCTAAAACTGACTGTTACTATTGGTTTGAAATAAGGCTTTCTGTAGGAATGGTTTGGAAAACATAAGCAGAATGAACTAGCACTGCAAAGAAACATCATTCCAGCTTCACACAATAAAAAAGGGTCCCATTGCAATAAAGGCAAATAAACAGGATTTTTTTTTGTTTCTGTGAGTATTAAGCATGAGAATAAATACAAGCCTGAGCTCATTTGCCTTTCTTGAATGGGGATGTTCATTCCTAACCCAGGAAAACAACAGAAGCCATGTCATTATTTTAATAATGGAAGATTGCTGCCAACTGTGCTGGTGTGAAATGGAGTTTTTTAGATTTTTATCTGTATGGGCAGTTGGTCAAGAATCAGTGCCTTTTTGATCAGGAAGGAGGAGTTAATAGCACAATTACATCATAAAGTTTAAAGGAAACAGTCATGTAGGCTTTACATTATATTGCAGAATTGATCATGTAATAATAATGATTAATGCAGCACTTCATGTGGATTTACAGAGATTTCAATCATAGAAGCAAAATCAAAGGGATGTTCCTGTTTAAGCTGTCTTTTTTTAAAGTGATGCAAGATTTGAAACACTATCTTATATGTGATTATATTTGCACACACTTAAACATTTATGCAGTTGGGAAGTGTCAGTTGAGGTTTGTTCTTACCAAGAATGTTCTAGCATGGGTTGTTGATCAGAAAGGTCCCAACTCAGCAAGGTATTGAACTACCTCAGTGTATGAGTAGTCTCATTCAAATCAGCCAGATTCGAATCAGTGTCATTCAGATTAGCCAGATTCTTAATTCTTTATGGTTGAGATTCTTCATTCTTAATTTGCTGAGACAATATTAATAATATTAAACTATTGTGTTAGAAATAGGGGGATGGTCTGCTCTGTGTTTGTGCTGTCATTAAGAATTGCAGTCAGTCATTTTCTATTACTTCTTCCATAGAAAAAACACAAGGTTTAACTCCCATCAAAAGTAGTTGGGAAAAATACCTGAGTATATTTGTGGATGCCTGTCCACAACACAAACATCTTGCCTGCATGCTCTCAACAAGAGTCTCCTTGTGTAGCATTATTTCAGTCTGTCTTCATTGCAGCCCCCATCTCTCACAGCACATTGTATCTCCTCCCAGTAGACATGAAAACAGCATCATTATTTTTACTAGCAAATAACTTACTGGAGTAGCACAGATGAAGGCAAGAAAGGCTTCACTCAGCCTTCTGGGAAATTTGAAATTTAAATATTCTTTAAATACTGTAGTGTATCTACCCCCTGAGAGGATTCTCACTATGGGTGAAAACTAAGCATTGCTTGCTATACAGGTGTTATTTTTGAAAGTAAACTTTATGGTGAACTCATTGCCTGTGTAGCAGATATTCTGAGTATTTAATAGAACAGTTCTGTTCTCTGAGTAAAAGTTAGATCAGTTGTTATTGAGAAAAAGATCCTGTAAAGTTAATAGTCCATCTGACTAGGTCAGGTAAATCTGTCACAGCAGTGCTAGTAAGAGAAAGGAAAACACTGGGGGAAAAACACCGATGATTTAACTTGAGGTTTGCTGTGCACAGATCATGTATTTTATCCCGTTCCTGTAAAGCCCAAGTGATGATACTGTTGCCTGTTCTCCTCCTCTCAGGTGCGCATTATCTGTTCTGCGGCAGCTCCTCTCCAAAGCTTGTTCCTGGCGGAACGTACCAGTGGTGGTGAACTGCAGGACAACAGAGTGTTGATGGATGATTTGGACATGAGCCAGGTACATGATTTTAACATCATCTCTCTTTTGTAATAAAATCTGGTTTAGTCTCATAATTGCAGCATTATTTTAGGAGGGGGAATCAAGAAAATATTTAACTAATGATTTGCTGCTTTTTTTGCAGTGTATCTGTCACTCTGATAATTACATGCTGTGCTACTTATTCATAGTCAAAGAGAATGTCACTATATGTAGAACCATTTTGTGTAAGTTTTAGGGTAATTTTGAATATTAATCATTGTGTCTGTTCAGTCATATATGAAAATGCTGATTTAAGTTTAGTGCCTACATTTAAAATACAGAAATAAAAGATGGTTTGTTCTACGTCTTTCTAGACTACAGAACAGCCTCACAAGTCCTCACAAACAGTACTACTTTGCATGTCGCTTATTCTGTTTTTCTTTTTCCCTGTAGCTCAGTTATAGCTAATGACTTTTTAAATAATTTGTTTAAATCGGTACACAATTAGTCAACAAAAAAGGGAAAATAGTTGATTAACCTGTCACTGTGTTGTTTTAAAACCAAATTATTCTTTTTGCTGTATTCCTTCAGGGGATTACCTAGCTGAAATAGGTGCTTTTCTTTAATATTTGGACATTAGTTTTAATTTTTTTGGTGCCCTGCTGCTGTCTTGTTTTGTTAAAGCCTGTAAAGCACTGAGCCCTAGGAGTTAGACAGGATGCACTTCAGTACAGCTGTGAGTCTCACAGGTGTGTGGACTATTTTTGTGTATTGATGTAGGATTCTGCCAAAGGACTCTCCATGTTTACAGGAGAAGAGGAAATCTTTGCCTTTCAGCGTACTCTCTCACGGCTCACAGAAATGCAAACTGAACAGTACTGGAATGATGGGGACAGAAGCAAAAAAACATAATTAAAAGTTGAGTGAAATCACCAAGAAGTAAAAATACAGCATGAAATCACCAAGAAGAAAAAATGGAAAAGCTTCAGAAAAGCACTGGAAAGCTTTTTAGCACAACTTGAATAATAATTGCACTTTATCATCTGGACCATGTTTTCTTTCATCAATAGTTTATTGAGGTCTCAGTTATTTGTCTGTACCACCGGTGCGTGGATATGTGAAATTTTGCCTTCATGTGTTCTTCTTCAAACTCGTCTGCATGTCTGGGTCCATACAGTGGTGGTGAATGGAATTACCTGCAGCTGGTGGCTGGTCATCACTGGGGTTCCCCAGGGCTCAGTACTGGGGCCAGCCCTCTTCAATATCTTTATGCATGGTATGGACAAGGGCATCAAAATACACCCTCAGTAAGTTCACAGATGATGCCAAGTTGGGTGGGAGTGTTGATCTGCAGGAGGGTGGGAAGGCTTTGCAAAGGGGTATGGACAGGCTGGATCAAAGGGCTGAGGCCAGTTGTGTGAGGTCCTTCATGGGCCAAGTGCCAGGTCCTGCCCTTGGGTCACAGTAACCCCAGGCAGCACCACAGGCTGGGGCAGAAGGGCTGGAAAGTTGGGAAAAGGACCTGGGGGTGCTGGTCAAAAGAACTGAGCCAGCTGTGCCCAGGTGGCCAAGAAGGCCAATGGAATCTTGGCCTGTATCAGCAACAGTGTGGCCAGCAGGACCAGGGCAGCAGTTGTCCCCCTGTACCCCCCTGAGTGGTGAGGCCTCACTTTGAGTGCTGTGTCCACTCGGGGCCCCTCGCTACACGAAGGGCATTGAGGGGCTGGAATGAGTCCAGGGAAGGGCAATGAAGCTGGTGAAGGGTCTGGAGCACAAGTCCTGTGAGCAGCAGCTGAGGGAGCTGGGGGTGTTTAGCCTGGAGAAAAGGCGGCTCAGGGGTGACCTTATTGCTCTCTACAACTGCCTGAAAGGAGGGTGCAGTGAGGTGAGGGTCAGACTCTTCTCCCAGGCAATCAGTGACAGGATGAGAGGACACAGCCTCAAGCTGCTCCAGGGGAGATTCAGGTTGGACATCATGAAGAACTCCTTCACTGAAAGCGTTGTCCAGTGTTGGAATGGGCTGCCCAGGGAGGTGGTGGAGTCACCATCTCTGGAAGCATTTAAGAAATTGTTGGCCATGGCACTTAGTGCTGTGGTTTGTTTGATAGGGTGATGTTTGGACAGAAGTTGGACTCGATGATCTTGGAGTTTTTTTCCAACCTTAATGATTCTCTAAAATATAACTTTGATGTTCAGGAAGTTTGATGGGATTAGAATTTTTCTGGAGAATTGGTCTACAGACAAAGTTAATGGGCTATGCAGAGTCATTTTATGATGTCACATGAAGTGGTCACTTCATTGTTTATGCACTGCTTCTGTCATGTACAATCCTGTTTGCACAAAAGAAAAACCAAATGCTTCTTTAAGAAACTCCTGATATTGTCCATGCTAGAATCCCGGAACTTCTCTGTAGTGTGTTCTGGTTTTGGGGTTTTTTTTTTTTCCTATTCTCTGAGTCTAGCTATGTATTGACATTCAGACTCCGGGAGTTTTTTTTTTAATCAGACTGTTGCTCAGTCTGGTTCAGTGACAGCTAATGCTTTTAACCAAGAGAGAACCCTGAGGAGGAGCTTTAAAGTACTTGAAGCTGTGCAGGATTAAGATCTAAGTAATGGATGGGAAAAGAGACCTTGATAAGACAAGGTATGCTGTAACAAATAAGTGCAAGTTCATATACTTCCTAAATTTTGTGGTTCTTGCAAGCTTGGATACACTGCCTCTACCCCAGTGACATCTCTACCCTGAATTTTCTTACGGTTCTTCTACACCAAACCTTCCACTGCTGCCATGTACCTGCCCTGATCAGAGGGGAGCAGTACTCAGTACTACTGAGGCAATTCATCATGTTACCATAGGAGTGTGTTTTATGGAAAAGATAGGATAGTAACTGATACCTCAAGACACATCACCCATCCTCATGTTTGTAGTTGGAAATATTTTAGTTAAAGATGCAGTGGTGTCATTCTTGATTTTGGTCTAACTGAAACAAAACATGGTATTGTGTGTATTGGCTTATTGGGTATTTTTATAAAGTAATCTTAAGAGCATATTTAGAAACTTTGAGTAGGAAAAAACATGTAGATGGACTGAAAAGACTGCCCTCATTTCCTAGGAAGGAGATACATAACACACAATCCCCAACTTTGAGAGGTTTTGTTGGATTTTGCAACATGACCTTTTTCTTTCTGTTTCCTAATTGTCTCCCATCACAATTACAAAAAGCTTCTAAAAGGGCCTTCTGGGCAGCAGGGAGGGCTGGAGAGGTCCTATGCACTTACTTTTGTTAGGGAGCCACATGCTCAAGTCTGGTTTTCAGTTCTGATCCCTTCTTTTTGTCCTGGAAGTTACTTACACTGGCTATACCTGCTCTTCAAATAATTTCTAAAGCCTATATTTATAGTTTACAACTCATGGAACTGTATTATTATTCCCACAGGAGTGACTACCATGGAGAATTTTAATGCATATTTATGAAAACTCCAATCAGAATACATTGTTTATACTTAAGAATATCCAAGTAATTGTTGTATGCTTTCAGAGATTTGTATTAGGTTTCTCAACCGAGGGACTATTGACATTCATGCATGTGTGTCTGTATATACAGACATATATACACACATATGTATATTTAATTTATACATGTACATATAAATCTAGATAAAACTAATATATATATAATTTAAGTGTGTGTGTTTCTGTATTTATACATAGCACTCTATACTTATCAGCTTGGGACTGTGCTGATAACTCTCCTGAAGCTTCAGCCTTGACTTTTTTTGAGTAGCATTCAAATGCCTCCTGCCTTGAACCAGAATGTGTTGTGGGAAAATGGGAGATGGTGGTAGATAACCTGAGGCACTTTGCATCTGGATATTTATTTATGTTCTTTTAAAAACGGTTTATGTGTTTAGCCTGTATGTCCTTCTCTGTCAGGTGGTATAGGGGAAATGTGTAATCTTGTAGAACACAGATGACACGTCTGGGACATATGGGAGAGGAGGTCCTGGCAGGTTCTACATTTCCACAGAGACTGTCTCAGGCCAGGGAAGTGAGGTGTTTCTCCACCATCAGTGTGGGTGATGATGAAGCTCCTTTAGCCACAGGATCCCTGTTTGTGTTCAAACTGCTGCTGCTTTGCCCATTGGTATTTGAGGCTTTTCTGCAGTCTGAATGCACATCTCAAACTCAGATACTCCAGGTTTTTGGAAGCTCCTAAATGAAGTGGGACTGATGTACCACTGAAAGCTTCTGAGGATATAGGTGAGCTCTGTGAAAACACAGGGGGGAAGTTCCCAAGCGCTTCCAGAGCCAGCATTGCTTCCAGGACATATTGCTAAATAAAACCATAGTGCAGTCTTTCCTTGGCCAGAAAGGAATTTGTCTATCTGGTAGGTACCAGAAATAATCAAGGAAAAGAAAAAGGGAAGATTCTGGAAGTGTTTTGAGGCTGAAAACAAGAAAAGTTGCCTAAATCACTGTGCTGTATTTGTGATTGTGCTGCAGAGGGAGGTTTGCCACTTTTGGGCCAGGTCCACAAGGAGAAATTTATTGGACCAGTTTCTCAGCCAGCCCAGATGCCAGGGCAGAGGGTGTCCCAGTAACCACAGAAGCAGCATATTTATGCCCATCTGCCTCCCTGAAGGAAGTGAGGCCCTATTTGCTTACTTTATGATGCTGTAGCATGTATCAAGCCTTTTTCCAGCGCTGAGTTGGGGGTGCTGTTTCTGAGGTCAGACACCTTCCAGGCAACTGGTGCTGGCCAGATTCTCACTGGACCATGGACAAGAGTCGTTATGTCATGCCCCAGGATGCTGGGCCACCTGTGCTCCCAGCTGTCCTGTCCCTTGCTGCCTGGTCTGCTCCTGCTGCTGTGAGACAGCAACAGTCCAGGACTTTATTCCCACATGAAGATGTTGTATTTGCCAAAATGTAAACAGTGAGATGACTGTGACTAAATTATGCATGCTCCATAATAGCCTTAAAAATTGCTGGATTTGTGCTGGATGCTTCTATCCAGAGTTTTAAGTCCTGGCTTTTTAGGTTTTCCTTAACTTGTGAATTCATGTCATCTCAGATCTGCAACAAGTTTTTATTTCCTTTAGTCGTTCAGCAAAAATTATTGACAAGTTATTTTTAAAGGTCTTTTCAAGTGACCTTTATTGATGTGGTATAATATTTTGCTATCATAGGAAGTAAAATCCTAGGGATTATGTACCATGTGAAACACTTCATGTTTTCTAAAGGTCATGTCCTGGCTGAGAATCTCTCAACTAACTTCTTTCCAATACTTGACTGACCAAAGAATGTTCACAATGCCCAAAAATTTAACTTTTTTTTTTTAAATAATAAATAGTGCAATTCTCTCTTTCAGAGTTACTGGGTTTCAGTATTTGTTACTGTGCAGATTGAGGGAACAATTGCAGTATTTTGGGTAGAACAAGACAGCCTTCCAAAGGCTTTGGAGGTATTGAAGATGCACTTTTTGCCTTTGCTGGTTTTTGATCTGAAAAGGAAAACCATTAATGGGTTTTCTGTTAGTAAAGATGTGCATGATAACACTACAGCTGGATAGATGTCACCTGTTTTGCAGCAATCTAGATGTGAAAAAAAGCAATTGTCCAGGTTTCAAACAGTGCCCAGCACGGTCACCAGCCACGTAACAAGCAGGAAGAACAGTCTCTCCATCAAGATGTGGCTAACAGAATTAGGATTCAGGATTTTTCTTTCTGCAGTTTCCTGGATCTTAATACTCCTGATGCCTCAGTTTCCCTGTTGATAAAATGGGAATGATGCTGCTTTTCTTACTTGCTAACTCTGGCATGCTGCCAGGCTTCTCTCATTAATATTCTTAGATGCTTGCTGATGCTCTGGAGTGAAAATACTTCAGTAAAGTATGTAAATAGTGCAAAAAATAATTTAGCTACTCAGAGTGGATTAGTCTCCTTGTTTGGGTTACAGAATTAATGTCATCCAGTAAACACCATGTGCCTCTTCTTAGTGATTTTGTTTTAAATAATGCATCTATTTTAAGAATCTATTTAAAGAAAAAAAATTGAGATTTGTGATTAAAACTGTAAACCATTTGTGTAGTTTTACTTGTAATAACAAATTTCCTATAAGATTCATAACAACCTCAGATCCTATACATGTGAAATACAGTGGCTTTGTACATTCTCTTGGGATTTCCCTTGTATACAGACAATATTTTTAAAGATGTAATTTTGAATTTAATATATTACAAACCGAACACTGTCAAATCCATCTGTTATTTGAGAAGAATTTATCTTGTAATAAAGAAAAATTAATTAATCCAGATTTTTATAAACTTGTCACTTATTCATGCTAATTTTAGATATGTGTTCTGGATAGACAGACTGTAAATTAGAATAATAGAATGTTAAGGGGTTGGAATGGACCTTTAAGATCATCTAATCCCAACCTCCCCTGCCATGGGCAGGGACACCTCCCACTAGACCGATTGCTCAAGGCCTTATCCAACCTGTCTGGGAATAATTCCAAGGATGGGGCCTCCACAGCTGCTCTGGGAAACCTATTCCAGTGCCTCACCAGCCTCACAGTATTTATTCCTAATAGCCACTCTAAGCTCTCCCTCTTTCAGTTTAAAGCTGTTCCCCCTTGTCCTGTCAACACATTCCCTTGTAAAAAGTCTCTCTGCAACTCTCTTGCAGTAGTGCCCTTTAGGTACTGGAAGGTGCTATAAGGTCTCCCTGGAGCCTTCTCCCAGCTGAACAACGTCACCTCTGTCAGCCTGTCTCCATAGGAGAGGTGCTCCAGCCCTTTCATCTTCATGACTTAGTGTGATTGTTATTTATTAGATCTCTGTATCCAGGAGGCAAACCTGGACTGGCAGGACCGCCAGTTTCTGGGCATATGGTTGCCTGCACAAGCTGTAGCCATTGCCCTACACATGGGTCAGCATTTGGGTTGGAATACCCGGGGCTTGTCAGAAAGGTCCTCCTCCAGAAGTAGTTTAGACTTGTCTGCCTCAGTTACTGCTGCCATCAGCCCTAATTTTTCAGTTTGAAACCCTTTTTTCCACCTCTTTGCCTCTTTCCTCCAACAACTTGAAGGAGAGACAAAACAGCTGTATGCAAAGCACAATTAAAGTGCTTTCCCCCCTCCCCCACCCCCATAATTTGGGATTCTTACTGTTCAAGATGTGATTTTGCTGTCAGCCAATTGGTTCTGTGGTTAGTTGTCACAGGTTTTGCACAGCTTGGGAAATTGCCTGGGGAAACAGTTAGTTAACATGTGGGCTGGCAGAGAACCCCCCCACTGAAGGGCTGGGAGGGTCTGAGGATCACTGCAGCTCCCCAGTGCAAGTGCCCTGAAGGAGCACCTCTGAGTGCTGCGAACGGGCGAGCACTGCTGCAGCATGGCACTTCTCCATGGATGCCAGTGCCACACGTGTGGGTCTTGCTGGCAGATGGCAGGCAGTGTTTCACAGTCTGGACTTGAGAAACCAGGGGTGTAAAATTTTTAGGCAGGGTTATACTTTGGGCCTATTTTTTATGCCTTTTACTGCAAACATTGTATTTTGCCATTTCTTGAAGAGGGATATTGTAATACTGAAAGTCAAGCAACCAACTTGCTCCAGTATCTTGCTTGCAGCATTGTGGTATCCAGTGTTTGAGAAAAGCATCCAGAATGGGATGACTTACTCTCCCTTTACAGATTCCCACAGGTTTGTGAAGGAAGAGGCTGTACCCTCAGCAATGGTTGCATGCCTTGTCACTCACGGAAACATCGGACCCTTCTCCAGATCAATTTAAGACCTTGTTTTCCCTTCAAACATCCTGCAGCAGTAAGCTGTCAGGGTTTAATTAGAAATTTTGCTCAAAAAAAAGTCCCTTAGCTTTGCTGCCTCTTCTGAAATTCTTCAAGAACAGGTTTTGCCGATCTGCCTTTGCAGCTTGTTTTGTCCAGTGAATGCTTCTCTCATGTCACCCTGATCCGTTTCCTCTCAGAGATGAGCAATCCCCAACATGTCCATCTCTTGTCAGTGAAGATTGCTCCTCATCCTGAGATACTTTATATTCTCTTGTTCTGTAACCTCATCTCTGATGGAGAAGTACAGGTTTTTGTGTCTCAGCTTCCTTGAGACCCCTGGGCTTAGAATTTCCTGCTGCTTGGCTTTGGGCCTCAGGAGCCCCATAAAATACAGGGTGTGGGGTCTAGGGGTGCACCCATGCACCTGCAGAATGGGAGACATTTCTGACCCTTGGGTTTGGGGCACTGCCTGCTTTTGTGCCTGCCCAGAAGGGGGACTTGCAGTTGCAGTTCCTAGTGCGAGAGGAGAGGGAGGATGGAGCAGATGGAGGATGCAGGCCACTTGCTCCCTCTCCAGCCTTCTGCATTCTCCACATATTTGTAAAACAACTTTTGTTTTAAATTGAATTGATTTCTAAGAGAGCCATTAAAATACAGAAATGCTTCTCACTGACCTAGTACTCTGCATTCATGTTGGTAAAATTTTGGATGTGTTTCTATAGTCCTCCCGCCAGTTCTTTGTCAGGGTGAAGGGTTTAGTTGGCTCTGCTAATCCACTCTCTAGCTGAAATTGTTCATTTAAATCGTTATAAAAATCCACTCTTTTCCAATGCGAATCCTATATTCCCAGATTTGAGTACTGCTGCCAGATCAAAGACTTCAAATTCTCTGAGTGCAACCACACTATGTCAGTCCAAAGCCAAATTGCAAACACTTATCCACAATTCCCCTTACTCAGCTTTAAGCTAATTTTTCCAGCAGGCAACAATAGCCATAAAAGTATAGGGGAAGATTATTACAAGAGCTTAAGAAATGGTTAACTGGTTCCTTCACAAGCTGTGGGATAATTCTACCACATTCTCTTATTGCAAGAAGTTACTTAATGTATTTTCAGCACATGGTTCTTCAGTGTCACAGTAATTAAGAGCAATCACTGCCACTGGAAAATGAAGCATGGAACAAAAGATCAAGTGATTGTTTAAGCTGAAGTCAACCAAACTAGGAAAAGTAAGCTTACCAACATGAAGAAAAAGCTTTGAGTGTTCTGGTCTTTTACAATTAGCAAAGGCAAACACACTTGTGTAACTTTTTCTACGTGCAGCGATGGATAACGTTCAGGTCACAACATGCTGTGTTGGGTGGTGAGGTTTGCTCCTGCAGGCCTGTTAAGAGCATCACTCTTGTCAGGTCTTTCCTGTAGCTGAGGTGTGATGTGCCCAGCAACACTTCCCTGCTAATCGAGGTTCACACACTGTGAACAGCTAACAAAGTTCCTCAGGGGGCAGGGGGAGCAAAGTTGGTTGGAAACACAGGTGGAGGACCAGTCTCCTCCAGTTGCAGTTGATATCTCCCAAAAAGTAACAGAGAGGCCAGTGGAGAGAGGAGAAATTACTGTCCAGCAAAATTACAATCTGAATGAGCTGCCATTTCCAGTGCTTCACTAGGAGGGCTGTGATTGCTATAGAAACTTCTGAAAGTGAGACAGAGAGGTTTTCCAACACTGGAAATGGCGAATGGAGAAGGTTAGACTGGGTGCAAAGCCCATTCAGTCAGGCAGCTGCCAACCGAGCCTCTTTGCCAAGTAGATTGTAGGAAATGCTGATTAAAATGTCCACAGAATGCACCAGGCAAATTAAATTTCAGTCACAGCCGCCTGGGCAGTTTTGGTAGGCTGACAGCTCCAGCCTGTGGTGCACCTGGGCTGGCTGTCCCTCTGTGGCCTCTCCCATGGCCACCTGCCCCTTGCACACAGGTACTGCAGTGATGCTGCAGCATGATGGAGCATCATGCCATGGAGCCATGGCAGCCGAAGGAATACAAGTGAGTGTGGGGAAAGGTGGTAGTGGCTGGTCTAGGAAAGGATGTCTGAGGGGGGGAAAAAAAGCCAGACATCATTCCAGGTAAGGGAGCCGTGTCCCTCCCCACTCCAGCTTTGTCATTTCTCCCAGGGCACAAGCCCAGAAGATGAGGGCTGCTGCCATGCTCACTGCCCTGTGACTGGGCTGGCACCCCCTGCGTGTCTCACCCACCCTGCTCTGTGTGTTGGCATTTAAACAAGACTGCTGTCTTTGAACATTGCCTGCCAATCCCTTCCCCTCCAAACAGCCTGCAGTGGACAGCTGAAACTCTCCCTTTGGGGCAGAACAGCTGGCAGTACAGCCAAAAGCCTGCCACAAACCAGGAGACAAGCCTAAGCCTGAGAGAAGTGCTGGTGCTTGGAACTTCCCCTTTTCCACCTTTTCAGCAAGCCCCTGAAACCCCCTCCCACAGTCCATCATGCCCAGCTTTGGTGAAACACCCAGGTGCAGCTGCAAGTCCAGTAATGCTTCTTCTTAAGAAGCTGCTCTGACCTCCTTTCCATATCCTCAGTCCCCAGCCCTTTCATCTATGCCGGGGAAGGGTTTTGTATCTTTTTGTGTTCATTGCTGGCCTTGGTAAAGTAGCTTGTCACCCTTCTGGAAGCGGGCTGGCAGCAGTTATTCCAGTGCCTTGCTCCCCACCAATTCCCTAAAGGAATGTTGGTATTAGTAGGCTTTATCACCATTATAGTTTCATTTCCTTCTCTTTCCTGTCTCTCCTCAGCCTCCTTTGGTTTAACTCCAGGCAGTCAGCCAAAAGAGTGTCAGGCAGGTAAGTGCAGACACAGGTAATGCTGTGACACAGTCACACAGCCATCTCCCTCCCCCTCCACAAGCTGGGAGCAGCCGGTGTGCCAGGCTCAGCCGTGTCCCTTCACAACAGCTCCACTTAGGACAGCTGCTTTTCCAGTCGCGCTTTGAGGCAAAACAATGAAACCACTTTGTGAAGCAAAGGAATGTCTTACCTACCTGTATTGCAGTTTCCAAAGGTTCTTCATAGGCTGTGCATGGAAAAAAAATGTTTGCATTTAGGTACACAAAATTATATGGCCTGCATAAATAAAAGCAATGAGATTTGTCTTGCAGCATAAGGGTGAACAATGTAAAAAGTCACACTTTTCAAATCCATGAAATGTTTGCTGTATGGATTTTTTTTTCCCCAGAAAAAAAAAGAAAAAAGCCCTTTTGGTAGTGAATATAATGGGTATTTTGGTTTAGTTGTGATTCTCCTCATTTACAATTCCTCAACACATAGTTCTTTAAAAGTCAGAGTGACTTCATCCTTTGCTCCCAGAGCACCTGAGGACAAACATCAAGACATCTGCTCAAGGCAGTGCCTGTCACTGCCTGCCCAGCCTTTTTCCATACATTGGTTATTTGTTTTACTAACACGAAGCTGCTGCAGTACTGTCTATGTATATACATTACACGTGCTCAAGGAGTTACAAATGGGTTCTGCAGTCCTTGTGGCCCCTAACTGCTCCCATAGCCATGAGTTAACACTTGGTTAATGGATGCTAATCTGTCAATTCTTGAACAATTCAGGAAATTAGTTATTGACATAATGGAGAAATTATCTGAGTGTATCACAGCAACCCATACTTGAGGACACCTCTGTCTGCTAGGGTTGATCTTAATAATTAACAGCTTTACCCAGTGCCCCAGAGGTGCTTTATAAGGCACGAGGCTGAAGGTTAAATAGCTTCTGTGCACAAGACGTGCTCATTACACCAGTATGTCTATAATGGCTTTTCTGGAGCCACAGCAGCTTGTTAATTGATTGTTCTCATTTCACGGTCTTTCCAGGGGTCCCCTGTACTATTACAAAACTGCACCCTTGTCCCTGCCAGATTCCCTTTTCCTGTTCAGACTAGCTAGTGTTCCCTCTCTGAACAGGGACTGCCCTCCATCCCTTTGCTTGCCCTTAGTGGGCTCTATGGTGCTGCTTGGGCACCCTCCATCCCACTCCTCCACTTCAGCTCTTCCTTCTGTCACACTCACAGGCCGGACAGCCAGCTGCCTGCTATTTAACCACCTGCCTCCACAGCACAGCATCCAGGCAGCCCTGCAGTTCTCCCTGGTTTGGTCCAGCATTTATTTCGGTTTCCCAAAATGAGGCAGCAGTGATGAATCAGAAGCAGTGTTGTAAGTGACTTGGTGTGGAAAAGGAACAAGGTTTGCAAGGTGAGCACGACTGACCAGGAAACCATCATTCATCGGTCACAGCCAGCATGGCTTCCTGAGGGGAAGGTCCTTCTTGTCAAACTTCATTTCTCAACAAGGGAACCCACCTAGCTGATCAAGGAGTGCCAGTAGATGTAATATTTTCGAATTTCAGTAAAGCTTTCAATACTCTCTCACAGTATCCTTCTGGACAAAATGTCCAGCACAGAGCTGAATAAACACATAGTGAGCATGTGGCCATGGGAGAGCAACTGGCTCACCAGTCAGGCACAAAGGGTTATAGGGAATGGGGTGACATCAGACTGGTGACCTGACTACTGGGGTTCCACAGGGCTCCATCTTAGGCCCTGTGCTCTTCAACATCTTCATAAATGACTTGGATGCATAACCTGAAGGGATCCTGGGTAAGTTTGCCGATGATACCAAACTGGGAGGAGCTGCTGAAGCCCTTGAGGGCAGAGGGACCTCGAAAAATCAGAGGGATGGGCAATCACCAACCATATGAAGTTCAATGAGGGAAAGTGCCGGATTCTGCACCTGGGATGGGGCAACCCTGGATGTATGGACAGACTGGGCAATGAGAGGCTGGAAAACAGCACTGCAGAAAGGGGAAGAGGAGGGGCAGACACTGCTTCTCTGATCAACTACTACAGCTGGAAATAGAAAAACTTTCTGGGCTGAGAACACCTTTGCCAGCTCATTTAGAGCTGAAATCATTGAGCTGCTAATGCCACAAGCTCCTGTCTATGTCCCAAATAAGAAATAAGCTTCAGAAGTCTCAGCCTTTGGGTCAAAACCCTCCAATGCATTTAGGTACTTGACTAGGGTGGAAGATGGGTCCCTACAAAAGAGAAGCTGGACTCTAGTACCTCCTGTCTTTCAAACAGAAAGATGATTGAATATTTTTTGCATATTAACAGGGTAAGCAGAGGGTAAAAGCAGGGCAAAGTGAGTTTTAGCAGAGCTTCCCATTTCTTGGCTTAAAACAGACACAAGCTCCCATCTTCCTATTAACTTCACAGCTCTCCCATGGAAGGGGAGATGTCCCCTTGCATGGGAGGGGGTGTGCACAGCCGTGTTGTGCTACAGGTTCTGGGGAGATTTTACTGTTTCACTTGGGCTGAGATGCTCCTCTTGAAGGGAGATGTTAGGGAAGCTGTCGGGATTTGTGGGTCCATCTCTAACTTTGGTGCAGCTAACATCAGTGACAACAGACAAGTTCAATGCTGCATTTTAAGTGAATTGAGGCAGCACTGTTCCATTATCCAGGCAAAACAGAGTCCGGGCTAAGGCAGGATAAACAGTAAATTATCATGAAAGACTGACTGGTATGGACAGAAAGGGCCCTAGTTCTGTAGGAATACTTTTGTACTTGGGCACATCATACGCCATCATCTGGCTCCACTGTGTGTTGGGATCTCTTCCCTTGCCTCAGGGGAGGAAAAGTTTTGTTCCTCATCCTTTCCTAGAGGAGTGTGCATGCACTTGCATCACTCTCTCTTTAGCAGGCTGTTGTAGTAGTGCCAAGCAGGCAATTTCTCATCAACCACGCTCATTCTTTCTGCAATTCAGTGCCACTTCCAGTCAAAATGCATTCCCTGTTCTTTGCTTGTCTTCTCCAGAATTTGCACATGCTGGCCTCTCTGATGGTAAAAAATTAGCAGGCTGGGGCTGTTAAATCCTAGACTGGCAAGGATTTATGGGGATACCCGTCCTTAGGATAACAGGAGTGATCCAGATAGCCCAGGTTCCCCACAAGACTTGCACTTGCTGGGGCTCTGGAAACAAACCCACTCTGCAATCAGCCACTTCCCAGCGATAAAACGGAGTGCCTGCCTTAGGACACTGCTTTCAGATTTCTCCTACCTTGTTTGCAAAAGCACAGAATCAGAATCGTAGAATAGCTTGGGATAGAAGGGACTTTAAAGTTCCCGCCCCCCTGCCATGGGCAGGGACACCTTCCTCTAGAGCACGTTGTTTAGAGCCCCACGCAACCTGGCCTTGAACACTTCCAGGGATAGGGCACCCGCAACTTCCCTGGGCAACCTGTCCCAGTCCCATTTATCCTCCATATTCTAAATCTGCTCCCGCTAAACTCCCGCTAAAGGCCCGAGCGCCGCCGGGGTTGGGCTGAGGGCGGCCTGCAAGGCGGGCAGAGCCCACAAGATGGCGGGCGCGCTCCGCGGCCGGGCGGCGGCGCGGGGGGAGAGCGGCCTGGCAACGAGAGGGTAAAAATACAGCCCAGACTGTCACCGCCAGGCTGAGAACAAAGTCAAGCAAACACACCGGACTAGCCTGGGCTGAGATCCCTTTCAGAAAGTTCAGTTTGGAGTAGAGAAGACTGAGAGGGGATGCCATTAATGCATACATATGTGTCTCAAAGGCAGGAGCCAAGAGGATGGTGTCACACTACTTTCGGTGCTGCCCAGTGACAGGATGAGGAGCAATGGACACGAATAAAACACAGTAAGGTCCACCTCAACATGAGGTAGAACTTCTTTATGTTACTGGAATAGGCTGCCCGTGGAGGTTGTGGAGCCTCCTTATCTGGAGAGACTGAATGCACCTGGACAACGTTCCCGTGTCACCTGCTCTAGGTGACCCTGCTTTGGCAGAGGGTTCAGGCTGGATCATCTCCAGAGGTCCCCTCCAACCCGAAAATTTCTGTGATGTGCTGGGAAAAAAAAGAAAAAAAGGGAGACATCAAATACCCACACTCCCAGCATGGGATACAGCCCTGTGTCCCATGTCAGGCGGGGTGGACACAAAAATGGGGGGCAGAGGGGTTGTGAGGGGCTGCAGGGGGGCTGCTGGACAGGGAAGGGTGGGGCAGGTGGGCAACAGAGCCTTCCACAGGACAGGGATGACCCAACCTTCACCATGATTTATGTTTTTAAACAGATTTATTTTTAATACACAACCAGTCAATTATAACTTGGTTTTGGGAAGCAAGAGCTTCCTTGAAATTGGGGCTGGCTTATATCACAGAATAAACTAAGCTGGGATCATCGAGTCCAGCTCCTGGCCCTGCACAGGACCATCCCCAAGAGTCACACCACGTGTCTGAGAGTACTGTCCAAACTTCTTGAACTCCTTGGTGCTGTGACCCATTTCATGTTGCTTGATCCTCTCTCAGCCTTCTCCCCATGGCCAGATGCTGCCTTGCAATGGCACAGCATCAGCAGGATCCTTTGGTGCAGGGTACAGGCCATGTGTGCTCCTGAGCAAAGCCACAGGTAATCCTCCAAAAAGCCTTTGGAAAGCTTCTGCATGGCTACCTTGTGACAGGGATCCACCTGGATCACTGTCTCCAACCCATCATTTTTAACATATATTTGGTGGCATGTTCCTGGGTGATGGAAGGCTGTCTCCATCCTGGGGTGCAGAAGTTCTGGGTGGGGGTCATTGCTGCCCCTGCAGGTGGGGACTTTTTGGCAAGTGGAGCTGGTAATGCCACCTATTCCTGGGACTGAAGTAATTCTGGGATGCTCGTTGCACATACAGGTGGTTTTACGAGAAACGGTGACTCACACAACTTCAGGTGCAGTTGTGAATTCCCCACAGCCAAGGGCAGCTGCGTTGATGAGTTGTATCTCTGTATCTCAGTGAAGAAATCTCTGTTGTGGTTGTCTTCAGCTGGGATCTTGTTCTCAAAAAATCAGAATATCTGGAACAGACTTAGAGGAGTCTGGTTTTTGAACAAGCCTGAAACCCCAATGCTCTGAAATCCAGAGCACTTGTAGGATTTAGCCTGTGACAGGCTGCTCAAAACTACCCCCAGGACTAAGCCTTTATAAAAAAAGATGGATCTTGCTTGAATTTACTGTGGTTAAGAGCTTCAAGAAGCTCCCTTACTCCTGTTCTACCACCTCTTCATCATCAGTGTCTCCACTTCTCCTCCACTCCCACAGGCTTCAGCTTGTAGAAACCCTATCTACTGACAACATCCTAGGAGAACGTATGGACTGCATCCTCTCCAAAAACATGAGCGAAGAAAGTAGAAGGTACTCGAGGGGATGGGTCAACCTCTGTTTAACATTTCATGGGTTGTTGTTCGGTTTGGGTTTTTTAAAATTATTTTGTTGATTGGCTTTTTGTCATTGGTTTTTTGTCATGAGAGCAGCTCTTGTCTGCTTGGTCTTCCCCGTGTGACTTCCCCTTCCAGGCTCATAGCCGTGTTGATTGGTGGAAGCAGCTCCTTGTGTGTTCAGGTTCTGTTCTTCTGAGGCACCAAACTTTCCCCTCATAAAGTGCAAGCACTCCATGTGGCACTCAGGGAGTCAGGCATTTCAGTGCTCAGTGTTCTTGCATACTTAAGTACCTTTTAGGCTCTATTTCTTAATCTCAAGCATTAAAAAAATGCTAAATTCAAGTGGAAAATATAGACGAACTTGTTAAACATTGGTCCCTCTGTGGCTTGCCTAAAGGAAGAAATTATATTGAGATTTTTTCAAGTCAGACTATTGCACAAACACATTAAAGGGAGGTACATAAGAAGACATCTTTACTGGAATGCTTTGCTGCTATAGAGAATCTGCTGGAACAGAAGTCTGATGATATGCAGAAAAATTACCTCAGAGTTTCAAGATTATTGGTCCATGTAGAGTGAAGAAACAAGGAAATAAAAATCAGCTTCAATCAAGCATGCTAGAGCATAACCCTCTCTGCAGATCTCTTCTCATAACAGTCCAAGCCCATGAAAGAACTGGCATCAATAGATGCTGAAGCCTACTGAAGGCCTTTAATGTAGCAAGTCAATGAACTTTGATGGATCTGGCTTTTCTGGAAAGTCAGCTGGATTGCCAGGGTAACCACATCACAAAAGGATGCGGGATGGAAGGATACAGACATTTGCTGAAAAATTCTATGGGCTTGACAAAATTTAATGAAACCGGATGTCCTAGAAAACAGTTTTCACATTCATCATGTCTCTTGGCTGGATTCCACAGCATTACAGAAACATTTCTACAAGAATTGATTAATTTTCACATTCTGGGCCCTGGAGAGCTTCCCATGCTGCTCAGAATAGGTAGGTTTTTTTGAGTACAGGCTTAGAGGTGAGATCTAAGCCAGCTAGGCAGGGCCAGCATCCTTCAGTTACACACTACCATGCAAATGACCAAATCCTGCATGAACAAGCTGAAAGGAAAGAGAGAAAAAGGACTATCTGCTAATTGTATCCACATTTAGCAGCAGGATATGCATATAAAAGCAGATGAACTGTGGGGACAACAGTAAGCTAATCTGAGACAGAGAGCAAAGGTAAATCTTTTCTCTGAGACAAAGAATAACTTTCATCTGCCCAATGACTAAACAAATGGATCCAAGCTACAGGGTAAGGTTAAAAGCAACATTCATCCAGAGTTTTAAGAAGTTTCAGACTCATGGGTTCAGTTCAGACTAAAACATGGGTTCTCAAGTTCTAAAACTAAATGTTTCTTAAAGTCTGGGTGAGCTCCTGCCTGGGTCTGTTTGGAACTGCAGTCTTTTCAGAAAAGCCTACCAGTGGCTGCAGGACTGCATCATTCCATCTCTCCAGCCAAAGCCTTATTCTTCTTACATCCTCTGTACTTTCCTGTGCTGGAGCTCTTCTCATGCAGATACTTCTACTGCTTTCCAGAGGTATGAGGGCTTCAGGAAAATTGTTGGAAAACTTCTTTCTTGTCCTCAAAAAATCCCCCAAATCTAAACCAAACATGACCCCCCTCCCACCCCCAACATTTCTTATTCTTCAAAGGGTTTTTCTTCCCCACATAAAAATAAGTTCAGGACTTTCACTATTTAGAGATCTCAGCTCAAAATGCTGCTCTACCTCTAACATCCTTGTTCTAGAGACTCTATGAACCAGGTTAATGGTTTGTGGATATTGACAACAACTGGATGCCAACTGGATGACAACTCCACCCCTTCATTTCATACAATCATAGAATGGTTTGGGTTGGAAGGGACCTTAAAGATCATCTGGTTCCTACCCCCCTGCCAGAGGCAGGGACACCTTCCACTAGACCAGGTTGCTTCAAGCTCCATCCAGCCTGACATCAAACACTTCCAGGGATGGGACATCCTCAGCTTCTCTGGGCAACTTGCTCCAGTGTCTCACCACTCTCACAGTAAAGAATTTCTCTCTAACATCCAATCTAGACCTATCCTCTTTAAGCTTAAATTACATGTTAAAAGCCTCTCTCCCTCGTTTTTATAAGCCACTTTAAGTACTGGAAGTCTGCAATGAGGTCTTCCTGTACCCTTCTCCATCAAGAGAAGAGCAATCCCAGCTCACTCAGCCTGTCTGGGCAGGAGAGGTGCTCCATCCCTCTGATCATCTCTGTGGCCTCCTCTGGACTCGCTCTGACAGGTTCACATCTTGTACTGGGAACCCCAGAGCTGGATGCAGCACTCCAGGTGGGTACTCAGAGAGCAGAGTGAGGGGGCAGAATCACCTCCCTTGACCTGCTGGCCACACCTCTTGATGCAGCTTTATTTGGCTTTCTGGGCTGCAGGTGTACACTGTTGGCTCCTGTCCAGCTTTTCATCCACAAGAACCCAAAAGTCCTTCTCCACAGGGCTGATCTCCATGAGTTCTTCTTCCAGTCTGTACCATCTGGGGTTGCCCTGACCCAGCTGCAGCACCTTGCACCTGTTGAACCTCATGAGGTTTGCATGCACCCACTTCTCCAGTTTGTCCAGGTTCCTCTAGATGGCATCCCTTCCCTCTGTTATGCCATCTGCAAACTTGCTGAGGGTGCACTTGGTCCTACTGTCATTAATAAAGATACTGAAGAGACAGAGCCTCAAGGGACACCACTCAGCACCAGCCTCTACCTAGGCATAGAGTCTTTGACCACAGCTCTCTGGCTGCATCCATCCAGTCAATGCTTTATCTACCAACCAGTCCACCTTTCAAATCCATGTCTCTCCAATTTGAAGATAGGGGTGCTGTGTTGAAATCACTTGCCTTGTTTCAGCTCTTTGTACCTTGCCCTTTGGAACAAGGAAAAGTGAGCAAACTTGTCTTAGGGCTTGAGAGAATAAAATACTTACATCATCCCTGGCAGATGGGGAATAAGCAGGAAAGCACTGGGACCCCAGAAAAGGCAACAGGAGATAAGAAATTCTGGATTTCCACTACCAACTGGTTTTTTGGAAAAGGAACCTTGTTTTTAAAATTAGATTAGGGCACTTCTCTAGATACAGACTGCAGGCATTTTTCAAAGATACCTTAGTGTGTTTCCATCAATAGTTACAGCAGCTACAAACTTGGACTTTGGGATGAAAGGTACTTTATCAAAAAGTTCCTGACAAGCTCTTATCTACACAGCACATCACTGACATACCCATCCTGTGTGAAATCTGTGCAAGAAAGACATGGGTTTTTTGTCAAATTATAGGTAGGAAGCACCCTCCAAGACATCCTGAACCACAGATTATCAATGCAGGAAAATACACTGAGCCTGGTGGCAAAGGATATGCAAGGAAATGCATACTAGGGAAACTAGGAGGTGTGAAGAACAGGAAAGTGAAGAACAGGCAAGACCAATGCTTATGAAGATGGAATTGAAAAAAAAATACTGAAAAAGGAAACTATTTATCCTAGCTACCACTGAGCTGCTGAGCATCACCAATTTTTACTCATGCTCTCCTAAAATTAAAGGTGCTGCTGCCCATCTATATAGAGAGCTTGTGAGCTGGAGAAAGGTTGTTCTTGTGTTGGCAGTAGAGCAAACATTAGTAAAGCTGCAAGCAGGTGAAAGACACAGTCCTTCTAGAAACAGAGGTCACAGGAGTGTGCCAGCTATGAGGCTGTCATTCTCATTCCTCCCTTCCACTTTTTGCTAAGTGCTATTTTTCTCAGTCTCTTAGAGGTTAAGGACAGATGGGAACCATTAGATCTTCACAGCTCCTTTGGGAGCTGTTAGTCAAGCCTGTCACACATCACAGTCCTTCAAACCTCACCTGTTTACCTTGCTGGAGACTTGCACTGCAGTGTCCCTCATGCTTTTAACTGTGGTTAGTGCACGCCCTTCAGAAACAGCCCCGTCTTGGCTTGGACACATCTGGAAAATGCTCCAACTACCCTGACAACTCGTTATGGTGATTAACCACCTTCATTCCAATAAATTTGTGCCCAGTTTTTCATATGAGTGTATCTGATTTCAGCTTGGTGAAACACATTCCCATAATTTACTAGATTAAAGAGCCTTTCAGTACCTGATATTTTTCTTCCAAGGAAGTTCCTTCACCATCATAATCAATTCTCTGCTCAGCCTTTCTTGATAAACTAAAGAGACAAAGTGCTTCACGTCTCCCATTGCGAAGCATTTTCTTCAGGCTCTGAATCATTTTGTGTGGCTCTAATGTTCCACCACCCATTTTTCAACATCAATTTATAACATGCAGGCCATCCCAGTGCTGGTCTCACAAATACAGTATGTGCTTATATCCATTTGCTTGTCCCTAAGGACTCTTAAAAAAAAAAAAAAAGAAATCTATTCAGACTCTGGAGGCAGATGCAAGCCTGCTTCCTTCTGTCTGGCATTTGGAGCAACCAAAAAACAGCCATCAGTCACCTCTGCTGGTGCTGCCATCTCAGCAAGTAGAGGGAAAGCATGACAAGGCTGTCTCCCTTCTTCCCCATGACATAATGCAGCACTGGAAAGCAAGGCTGCCCCTGTGCATGGTTCTGCTCTGAGCACAGATGGCCCCAGGCACACCCAGACATCCATAGGGATAAAGGAGCCAATGGCACAGACTAGCTGTGTACAGGCTCTTAAACCCTCTTACCCATCGAAGTGTAGTGACTGCAGACTTTTTACGCCCATACCTAGGAATTTTTTGGGAAAATGCCAACATCCTGAGGCCAACACTGTGCCAGGGACCAGTCTCTCCATGGACCCAGCTGAGCTCCACTGTCTGGGAGTGCTCCCCACCACTGCCACCTCCTTTATCAAGAGAGGCAAATGCCATCTTAACACAGAACCAGTCTCCAAGGAGGGAGGAGGATGAAATGGCTCCCTCATTTTCTCTTCCAAACAGCTCAGCAGCATTTCTAAGACCAGGGAGGCAGCAACAGGCTGGGGCACTGGCAGTTGCAGCAAACCTCCCAATGCAACCTCATGCTTCTCAACAAGGGAAAGGGCACAGGGCAAAAAGGCAAGAAGGAAAAAAAGGCAGTAAAGGCACTTTTGCACAAGCTCAGAGAGGAGAGCTTGTGTCTAGGGCTTGCATCACCATGCAGCTGGGATCAAACCCAGGCTGACAACCTCACCCAAGCTGATGCTTTAGCCCTTGGGGGTCCCTGACCTGCCTGTCCTGCACCAAACATCCATTGGGCACCAGCACCCTGGAGCTTCCTAATCACAGGCCTGTCCTGCAGTTGCTTGTCAGAGCTGAAACAGCAGTCACCCAGGAATCCAATGCCAACAACGCTGGAGGCACTTCACACAGATTATATAAAGAGAAGGTGCCCAGGCTGTGCCTAAATAAAACTTTGCCTTCAATTCCAGGGTTCTCAGATCAGGAGGCTGAGGGGAGAGTGGTTTTGGAAAAATATAATCTCAACCCCAGCTCATCAGAAGGGAACAAAAATACCTGATGGCTAATATTTTATTAGGTTTTGATTAGAACAATAGGGACTTCCTTTTTTGCTACAGAATTTTCCCCTTTCTTGTATCTGTCAGTGGCAGAAAATGCTGAATCACAAACCTGGAGCTTTAAAAAAAAAAAAGTATTTCATATGCAGAAGAAACATATCTTACATAATTTCATGCTTCCTGCTCTGCTCTCTGGTGTCACGTTCCTCATTTTCAGGCTGTTTTAAAGGTCAGCTTCACAGAACAAATCCTGACCTCAGACATGGGAAATATGCTGCCTCATCACTCCACGATCTTTTCTCCCATGATTAGTCCCAACATCCCTGCAAGTAGAACAGTCCCCATTGCTACTAATGCAGACATTAAAAAAGCAAACAAACAAACAAACAACCAAACAGAAAAGAAAAAGGCGAGATATTTTTTCTCTCCATTCTCAAAGTTAATGCTCACCAGCACCACAGCATTATTTGACAGGCTGGAGCCTACTTCAGCACTGTAATGCTATTGCCATCTACAGACAAGCAATAGCCTTAACAAACATAGTTAAAGTAGGAATACATGCCTAAACTGGCAACTGTTTTTGAAAAAGCTTGAAAGGATTTTAAAGAGGATTTTAGTTAAGATTTTCCAATGGCTAAGATATAGGATCTGGATGAAAGTTAATTAAAGAAAGCAATTAGTCCTTATGGTATTGGTTTTAATACTGATTATGCATTCATTCAACTGGCTCCATTTTTCTGCAGATTTTTATTTTGATCCTATAATTTGGGCAGACAGGAGAGGTTACATTAAGGGGCTGATCCAGAAGACGCACGCATACTCTATTCATTTTGAACAAAAGATCTGAACTTATTTGAAATTACTATTATCAATTACCAAAGAATGATGGAAGGCACAGCCATGATGATCAAGCTACAGAGCTACAGGAAAGCTGAAGATTAATTTACTTGCTTAACAAAGCTGAAAATATAAGATTTCAAAACTAATAAAAAAACTAGTCAGTTATTCTATTGGTTATAAATAACAAATACATATTGAAAAATATTTTGATTAAAGTATTAAAGTTAACTGCAAACTCTTTTTAGTGTGTTTAGGCCTCTAAGGAGGAGTATGGCTCATATTCAGTAACCTGGTGGACTAGTTTTTGTCAGCACCTGTAAGAAATACAAAGCAAAACTGAAGTTCCCACTCACTGGGACACTCTAGAGATGACATTTAAAAGAAAGCATACCACCACAGCGAGATGAAAAACGGGGTTTCTGTTAAATTGTAACTAGGCAGAGAGTTATACTGCTCACAGGTTCATGATAAAAGCAGAAAGGTTGCCTCCCATGCCTGAGTTCATTGCCAGGTGGCTCAAACCATGCATGGTTTACTTGTCAGACTTGGCCTCTTCTTGTTGATCCCTGCTGAACCAGTGAAAGGGAAATGCCAGGCCCTGAGAGCAAATATTTCCCCACAGCTTGTCATTCTGGGGGGGAAAAAGAAGGCAAAAGGAAAAAAAAAAAAAGCAGCAAAGGCATCAGACCCATCTCAGTCTCTTGCCAAAGGAAAGACACTGTAAGACTGAACCCTGAACAAGTCATATGAAAAGAACCAAAGCACAAAGTCCTCTAACGAAGTCAGGACAAAAACGTTTGGATAGGATTTCTGGAAGAAGGAGCCAGAGGTGTTTGTGAATAAGCACAAGAATAGGCACTTCCAGTGACCACAGAACTAAAAACAAAAGCACTTTTGTGCACTCCCAGATTACTTGCTCTTATTTTCTCTTACAGTCACATGCTTATGTAGGCCTGTACTGTTTGAAAACATGATTTATTAAGACGCCTTAAATTGCAACCAAGTATTGTACTATTAATACTGACTTTGTTTTAACTTTCCTGTTACTTAATATAAATTTACATAATTTTAATCTCTTATGCAGCCAAATCCCCACTGAATCCTTTAAAAGTTTTTCTTGCTATGTGCACTATATTTCCAAAGTGTTTCAGATTTATGGGCTTCCCCCTCCTTGCCATCATTGTTTCATTGGTTCAGGGACAACCCCTTCTTTTCAGCAGATTGAAACATCCAGTAATGTGAAACAGATCTGGTGACCCTATAGCATTAAATCATGCTTTGTGGTGCTTTATTCCTGCTCCAAAAGACTTTATGCATTAGCAAGTACATAAAATTGCACCAGAGACTGAATACATATTGAAAAGCAATAAATGATTCCATATGATCCTAATTTTTCAAAGCAGTGCACCACTGTTTTAAAGCAATAGTGTTTAATTTTCCAATTAAAGGAAGTTTTTTAAATAGCCTTTCTAACCCACAGATATGGGAACACTCTCACTTTGGATATTGTCTCCAGCTGAGAGCTTTGGGTACACCAACAATTTTCACAGTCAAATGGTGTCCTTGGTTAGCAAGCTGGCAAGGGTGCAATTAGCCACGGCAGTTAATTTCTTCCTTTTATTCAAAAAAGCTTGTGTCATCATTACTGTGAAGACACAGGTCACAAAGGCTCCGTGAGCAAACTGAATAGCACACGTTCCTCTTTAAGCTTCGCATACTTGAACATCTGTCAGACCTCAGCTACAGTTCCTCCCCAGTTTTCCTTGTTTACTTCCAAGGAAAAAAGTCCATTTTGGCTAAACAAGGTTTATAATACCATTACCTATATTTTAAACTAGACATGCCTATTAGGAAGAGTAGCTACTGTATTTAGAAGCAGCAAGCTCTTTAGCAGATCAGCATGCATTCAATTAGATGGGCTCACCTAAATGGTTCCCCCCAAAAAATAATTTAAAAACCTATAAAATCAGGTCTCACTCTTGCTGTCATTGCCTCTCCATAGGTAAACTGGCAGTGAATGACTTCAGTTGGAAGTTTTGGTTTGTTAAACCGAAGGAAATGATTTTGCAAGGCAGGCAAGGGTGTGTGCAAATGAAGAATTCAACTTTTCAGATTCCAGGAGTAGTTTGGAGGGCAGTTGCTATAACTGCATGCCCTGAGCATGTTTGAGTGACATTCACATGAGCTGCAAGGAATGTAAAGTCCTTAATAGCAGAACCGGACCGGGGCAGAACCGAGGCATTAAAGTTCAGAACTGCCCTCCCAAAATCCCCTGCTCCTAATTAGATGCCTAATCCTGGAGGCAATGAAGTCCTATTTTTAGGCTGTCAGCATCTCAAGATACAGGATATTCTGCCTTTCACATACCCACAACCACCCCATGTTGGGCAGCTCTGTGCCTGTCTTTCCCTGGGCCCAGTGCGGGAATTCGTAGCTCGGACACGTTTCCATGCAAGACGAGACCCGCGGCCCCGGCTGCGTAGCCTGCTCAGAGCACATCCAGCACATACCAATGGGCGCTGGGTTCTCAGAGCACGCTGCTGTCTCTGATCGCTTTTCCAAGACGGGACAGCAGGTAGGAGGTGGCCGGCGCTGTCCCATCGCTCTGCGGCGTGTACAGGCGCTCGGGAAACACGACCCCCCTCCCATTCCTCCGACTCGATGCAGCTCCTGAGTCAGCAGTTACCCAGTTCCTCCGAGGTAGGAGAGCGAGAACCAGCTGCAAATGCTTATAATCGACTTCTCCACCATGTGCTAAGCCGCTGACCGCTTTTGCTTAACACTTCACCAGCCCCTATGAACCCTTCCTTAACTCCCCAGGGGGCATTTCCTTCCCCCTATGTGCCTTGCAGTGCCCCTCACACCGGGAGACACGAGGTAATTTTCTCCTTCTTCTGCCCGCCGGGGTTCAGATGCCTCGCTCTGACCTTCCCGAAGAGTATTTTACCAGGGAGGCAGGCTAGCCTAACACGAACTCCATTTCCAACCAGCCTGTTGAACCCGTACTGCTGCTTGGGGGAGAGGGTGGGGCTTCGGGATTCGCGGGAGCAATCAAGGAGAGGCCATGACCCAGCAATAATAACATTGCCATGGGGAAGGGAGGGGTGCAGAATTGGATTTCAGTCCCCTTTTGAAAGTGTGCTCTATGTACTTTACATCAAACATCTGTCAGAAGAAACACAAAGTTCTGGGAAAAGGAGCAGGAGCCACATCTTCAGCTCCTGAACGAGTGCTCTGATCACTGGAATCACAGGATGACAGCATGAGGGAGGTGCTTAGACTTCTTCCTCCAGGGGCCACGTACGGGAGAAAATAATTAATTCTTTGGAGGAAGTGAAATAGGCCGTATTGGGCACCTGCTGGCAAAAGGAGAGGCCAGGCTGCGAGCCTGAGAAAAGGAAAATCCTCTCCTGCAGCCCCCACTCTCGTCACCTGATCCCCGATTAAATCCCGTGCTGTACAAGCGCGCCTTCTGTTTGCAGGTAGAGGGAAGCAGGGCTGCGAGAGGTAGTTATTTTAGGGCTCTGCTGTGTAAGCACCACCACGACGAAGCAAGGATTGAGGATGCATCTCTGCACAGCACCAGCGGACACGACAGTCACCTCGGGGACGGTTTTGTCCCGTGAAGACGACGGACAGTGACATTATTCCAGAGGTGTGGCTTCCAGGTCTCCTGCTGGTGTCCTACCTCTAGGCATTTGGCACACTGGAATGGCACACCTGGCTGTCAGACACGTACCCACCCAGTCCCTTCCCTTCCCACCACGCACACATCTTCACCGCCCCGAAGCCCACATCTGGAGGGCACCTGCAGCTGGCAGAACTTAGCTCTGAGACAAGGGGACAGGGCAAAGCCGAGAGATGGCTTTGCTCGGTCCTCAGTGCAGCAGCAGCTCCTGGCTGAAGGCAATTTTCGCGCGAGGGCCACGGCACCTTCAGGAAAGGCTTTTCTGGCGGCAGGGCTGCAGGCAGCGCCCAGCGCGAGGAGCGGCTCCCGGGGAGGGGGCCGGGGCCTCGCCCCCGCCCCGCGCCGCATTTTACTCGATTGTTTATTATTTTCCGAGGGGCGGCGGCGGGGCGGAGGCCCGGCCAATGGGAGGCGTCACCGGCCTGACGGGCGACGGGCGGCGGCCAATGGGCGGCGAGGGCGGGCCCCGGCGGNCCCTCCCCCTCCCCCTCCCCGCGCCGTGTGGGAGCAGGAAGGTGCTAAGTTATAATGGGCGAGCAATTAAGCGATAAGTGGCTATAATTAACCGCACGTGGGGCAACCGAGGCGGGCTTAAGTGGACACGGCCGCGTTGCACAACGAGTCAGTGGCGGGGCAGAACGGAGTTTAGTCACTCACAGCCCAAGCTAAGGGAGAGAGCTGTCTATCTTCACAAGCCCAAATTCTGTCATATAATCCAAGATGAATAATAATAATAAAGTGGAATTTCTCACTGTATCTCAGCAATTTGACTGCACCCTATTAATATAAACTCAAGAACTGCGTGTACCCCCAAGTATTTAAAAATTATTTGAGCAATGTCAGCCTAAAGAGCAGGTTTTTAAAAAGGGTTTAAAATATGCAATTAGTTTTTGCTTTTTCCCCACCTCTTACCTTCTTCCTTACCTTATACTTCCTCAAAGTATATTTGGGTCACATCCATGGCGCATCAAGAACTTGGCTATTGGTTTAAAATGGAAGCTGAGATGCTCCTTCAATGGGACGTTAAGAATAAGGATATCAGGGAAATACCAGTATTGCAGGCCTCATAAATAATGCTGAGAGTCTAACTTGACGTGATCTTTAAGTTGCTGTTCATCGCTTCAGGGACAATTTTATAGTCAGAAATCTGTGGCCATCTTTGGCAAACCCACCGAGTTTCCATGGCACAATTTGGACCCTTGTTCTGTGTCTGCCAGTCAGCCAATCTTTCCATAACAACTGTGAAACCCATTAGCCAGTTTTAACCAAACTGGGCCAAAGAGTTAAAGTCTCAGGGAATTTGGCTGGTTTATAAATGACATTTCTTTCTAATCATCAGCAGCCAGGTTGCTCTGAATCGGCCACAAAGCCTACTGCCTGTTGCCCAGTCTGTGTTTAAAGGACACAGCAGGGAACTGTGGGAAGAACAAAAACACACTAAGGGAGCCACTCTCTCACGGAGTGAATGGGAGGGGTACATGGGGTTATTGCAGGGGACAAACTGCTCAGAGAGCAGGCTGCAGGTGCCTTACAAAACAACCCATGATACGCTTCTTTGTGTGAGGTCCACGCAGACAATGCAGCCGTTGTTTAAGGTAAGTGCAATATAACATCCATTTATGGAGCGGCAGCACTTTGAAGGAGATGTCCATAATGCTGTACTGACAAGAAATTCCAGGTTCCCACCCCCCCGTGAGACTTTATCTCCAACCCTGCTTCTGCAGTTAAGATATCTGTGTGAGAGGTGAAGCCAGAAATGTCACCTGCACTTCTCTAGCTGCCTTGTGACTGTGACCCTGCCAGATCCATATAATCCAGATACCGTGATAGGCACACAGGTTCCCCACATCAGCTTGAGTGGCCGTAGTAGATAAACGGAGATGAAGAGGAAGATGCAGCCCTGCCCTAAAACACTCGCAGTCTAAGTAGGCAAAGTGAGTGAGCTGGCTTTCAAATGGCCTGAGGGCTGGCCTAACTTTATTCCTGTTGAAGTCAGTGATAAAACTCCCATAAATGGAGCCTTTTGGAAAATCCCACCCTTGGGGCATGAAAGTACTTAAAGAAAGAGACTGAAAATTGTGCAGGCTTTAGATTCAATTTTGATCAGTTTTTTATGTGTATTTCAGTGGGCCCAGCCATGCAACCAAAATAAGCAGCGCTCCTGTGTCTTTCTGTTTTGCTCATGCACTTTTCATGAGCAAAATGTGTGTCAAAAATTTTACTGTGGTTTTAATTACGCCCCTAAACTGCATTATCATGGACAGACACGTGGTGCACAGAGCCGTGAAGAGCTGGTACCATGACGTGTGATAAAGGCTGTGCGACTGATATACCAGTGAATTCTGAAGAGGACAGATAATCTTGCTCAAGGCTGGCACTCAGGTGATGCAGTTCTGTTTCTCAGTTCTGGCATGGGCTTCCTGTATGACCTCAGTACAGTCATGTAATTGTTCAGTGCCTCGGTCCATCATCTTTTTAATAGGGTTACTACTTATTTCCTTTCTCCCGCCCTCTCCTGCCTCACTTAGACTGCAATTCTGCCAGGGAGTGGAGCATTTCTTACCACGTGCAGGGCCTTCATCCAGTACAAAGAGACCTAATAGCAGTGCCTGTAGAGTAATGCAATGCCAATTAAATAAATAAATGAAGAGGATAATATCATTGAGGACTAGATTTGCTGTAACCCAGCCCAAGGTCAAAGTGCTATGCTTCCCTGGAACCTCAGGATGCGCTCCATGTGGAGGTTTCTGCAGTGGTCAAAATCAGCCCCAAGCAGTAGCTAGTTTTGGGAAAGGGCTGAGCACTGGTCACAGTTTCGCAGGCAGCCTTCTCTGGCTAACTGCTGAAAGCCACAGCGAAAGCCTCTTTGGAGATGTGGTGTTGGACTAATCGTCTTCTCACCACGCCTTTTTGTCTGAACTTGGTTGCTGGCTCTTCAATGCCACTGAGGTTTTCCTCCCTACTGACTGCTAAATCATAGACACGAACGCCAGTGTCACAATTGCAGAGTGGCTGGTGTCTTTTCAAGCTGCCTTGCATTCCTGTAGGGCCCATGTTACAACAAAAGCCATGGCAAGGTACTCAACATTGTGACCCAAAACGGAGTTGCAGTGAAAATTATTTCCATTACTCGAACTTGCATCCATTCTGATTAATTCAGTGCCTCCTGCTATATTTAGATAACCAGGGATTAATTGTACATATGCTGAAATGCTGTCCCTTGTAATAAAATCACACTAAACTATTCCTAACTTCAGTAGCACTTGAATTCCAAACCTAACTAGACCTTTAGGGCCTTAGGCCTTACTTAGCAGGATGTGTAAGGCATGCAGGATTAGGGCCTTGATGTTTTCAAATCTCTCTACTTGTCTATAATGCAATTCATCAGGAATAGTTTAATTTGTCTGTGACTTTCATCCAGCAAAGCTTCAGAAGCACACCTGAAGCCATTCTCAGTCCATGCTGTTGTCTGTATCTTGTCTCAGAGACAATGCTACTGTTGGACTAAATCTAATCCACAGTCTCGGTCCATATCAAACCGGGTGAGAACTGAAGTTTCCATGTGAAGTATTTATAACTACATCCATATAAACAGCTTTTATGTTCCCTGGTTTTGTGGGCCACCCCTTTATTCAACCCATAATTAACAACATCTTCAAGTGAGCTACTTTGGAGGGCTTTCTGCCAGGGCATGGCCTCCAAGGAGGAGGTACAGCAGGATTGTATTCATGTGTGGACATGCCTGAACATGTTCCTGGCATCACTCACAGGCAGAGTGAAAGTTTTTAAAGAATTACTAAATTAGACTCTATATTTTAAAGTTTACCAGACTAGCTCGTGCACCAATAATTTACGACCAGTGAAAACGAGCACAGAAAAGAAACAGGGCTAATACAACCCTTGAAAAGATTTACCGAGAGGCTTGAGCGCTTTCCACTGGGCCGGCCGGACAGGGCTCTGGAGCCGCAGGGACAGCGAGCAGAGAAGCGCTGCCCTCGCCAGGTGCCGGCAGCTGCTCCAGCCCGCCCAGCTCCGGCGCCTGCCCCGATCCCGGCGCTCCCGCCCCGTGGGGGCGGCTCCTGCACGGCACCGCCCGCCCTCCGCCCGCCCGTGGGCGGGCCGTGCCGAGCCGTGCGGTTTGGTTGCGTCTCCCTGCGTGTGTCTATAACTTTGTGTTGCTGTCGGTGGTTGTTAGGAGGAGGGATGTGGAAGTCGGCGGCGAGCAGGGTGACAGGCTGCTCGGGCGGGCTGCGGCGGCGGACGGGCTGGGCGCGGGCGGATCGCTTGCCTCTCGCCGGCTGCTCGCAGGGGGAGCGGGCGCTCTGCCGTTTTCCCATCCTTCGCCTTTAAAGGGAAGGCTCTCTGGAGCTGAAGGCGCAGGAGCAGCAGGAACCATGCAGCAGCGCTGCTTCTTCCTCCCGTGAATTCGGATCTCGATTGCTGCCGGTTGTGGAGGTGGCTGTCGATCCAGCACCCCCCCGCCGCCTCCCGCCCCTCCCGATGTGGCTTTCCCTGCCTCGTCTGCCTGCGCTTTTTAAATGACTTAAGTGAAGGGGGGAAAAACTGTCAAGATGGCAGCAGCAGGAGCAAGGAGGTTATGAATGTGGTGTTGATGCTGGAACAAAACCTATTCTCTTTGGCAGCCCTAGGGAGGGCTTAAAGCTACTGGACCTGTTGGAAGACTGGCGATTTGATTTGTTCCCGTTGTGTTTGCTTTTTCCATGCAAGAAGGAGGATTTATTACTATTATTTTTAAACCGACCAGCACCCGGGGTGGCCTTCTCCTGCCCTCTGCTCCGTGAGCTGTGAGATTTTGGGGGGTTGCTTGCGCTCGGCTTGGGGGCACTGCAAAGTGACAGATTTACGCTAGTGTGCGGTTGGATGTATGCTAAGACTTCGGCTCCCTTTAGGGCGCTTTGAAGAAAGAAAAAGTCTTCGGCGTAACCCAGAGGACCCCTCTCCCTGCCCTCCTGCCGACGGAGGGCGCGAAAGACCACCCCCCCCAAAAGGCAAGATATCTGCGGAAGCGACGAGGAGCGAGCTCGGAGGCGCCGGGGGCGTGAGGGGGTCTTCTCCCGGCTGGATACAGCGCTGTTCCCGCTGGAGCTACTTCTGCATCCTCATGGAGTGAAACATAAACAAACACACACACGCACCGCGGGAGCGGCCGCCGCTCCGCCGGCGCGGAGGGCAGCGCCGCGGGCACCTCCGGCACCGCCCGGCCCGTGCTGCCGCCCTGCGCGGCCGCTCCGGCTCCTAATCTGATTTTTTTTTTTCCTCCTTCCCTCCCCTTCTCCCTCCCC
>VWZP01008818.1:868967-1036742 GCA_013396995.1 Dicaeum eximium | reverse complement strand
CCGCCCCGACGGGCGGGCTGCCCGTGCAGGATGCGGCCGCGGAGCGGGGTGCTGGCGGCTCGTCCCGACAGCAGCCCGCCGGGCGCTGGTGCTGGTCGTGCTGATGGTGGTCGACCTGTCGGCTTTGCTTTTTTTAAGGGGGGATTGAGGAAAGTTTTGTCTCTTTCCCGTTGCTGTGTACAAGCGGTGAGGGCTATTGACTCTGGGGGCAGAGTACACGCTGGAGCGGAGCTGGCTCTTGTGATGCACAAGCACATAAGCAGGGAAAGAGAGAGGGAGAGAGAGAAAGAAAAATGAAAAATACTTATAAGGTGTGTGGGTTTTGTTTTGTCTTTTTTTTTTTTTTTTTTAAGTTATGTTAACACCGGAGGTAACTCTTGATGGAAATGAGCAGAATTGCTTTTATGCATGGTCAGTCTGCATGTCAAAGCTCAAATACAGAACGACTTTATTATTTTTGGCAAGAAAACCCCCAGTTTTTTTCCCATGTGTTCCTCAAAGGCAGTAAAGGGAAATTCGGGTTTTGACATTTCTTCATAAAGTTAATCAAAGCATGGAGTTATTGGCTGTTCAGCCCCTGGAATGCTTGGTTTGCGATTCCTGCGTTGCCAGTGTATGAGAGCACCGTCTGCTGATAGCCCAGCATTTTCTGTCCAGCATTGCGACAGTGAGCAGCTAAGAGTACTACGGTTTTAATAAGTGAGGGGGAAAAAAAAATCTGGTTTTGTGGCTTGTTTACTCAGCGCGTGCAAAAGCACGTTGCAGGCAGGCAGGGTTTTACCCTCAAGAAAAAGTCTTGTAAGGCCTACCAGGAGCCAGAACTGCACGTAAAGCACATTTGAAGTGATTTCCAGAACTGCTTTTCTTCTTCTCGTTTTCCTGTTCATCTGTCAGCGTCTGTTGGACGCCGAAATGTCACGTACTTGCAGCTGTACAGAAATGCAGGTGCTGCTTGACGCCGATGCTGTTTGCAGAAAGAAATCCCGGCAAGGTTCAGTTGCTGCTGAGGGCCAATGCTAGCAGCATTTGACACTGAGTTTTTGTATGGATGGCTGAAGGTGAATTTGCCAGCAAGTTCAATACTTTTACAGAGAAATTAAATTTTCTTTTTGAATCTGTCTAGGTTTGGATCAGGTGATAACTTTCAGTATACAAATTGGTCAGAAATACTGTAGAGATGAAACATTAGTGGCAGTTTCTGTACTAGCAGCCCTGCCTTGTATTTTGGTGTCTGAGTAAGACTTGCTGCTAGGAATTGAAGTGCAGCTGTATGATTTTTACCTTCCTAATGAAGCACAGGAGAGGAAGTATTTAGTTGACAGACTTGTCTCAGGCTAGGGAAAATACAAACACAAAGTTTATCGCTGGCGTAGCTAGTTGAAAACAAGGCTTTTAAAACCACACATCCTTTTTACAGCTTTTGTCCCTGTATTAGGTGTTGAATTTTGATCTGACTTTACAAATGTGATGCAGAGTGTGATAAAGGGTTACATCTTCCAATGACAGCCTGTGCCTTCGTAAGTTGTTAGGTTTCACACAAAAGCAGTGGCTTTAGATGTCAGCTGCTATGACAAATTCAGCATTTTTATCTGGTACTTTGAATTTTCAGTAAATTCTCAATGTTTGATTCAAACGAAGACTTACCTAACAGTGGGCCTGACACTGTTTTGAATTTGGTGGCAAAACTCTTTTTCACTTTAGCAGAAGCAGAATCTGGGCCATAATATGAAGTGCTTACGTTGATTAGTATCCCTAATACCGTCAAAATTTTTCTGACAATTTATTCTGTTAATTTGGTATTGATTCCTTTGCTAAGCAGCATTAACTGGTACTTGGAGCTAATTAAAATGTTAAAAACTTGGATCCCTTGAGATTCTTCTGTTATAATTTAGTTCAGAAGTTTCTCACAAGCCTTTAGGATGACCTTTCTCAGGAGTTGCAGGCACACTGGTAGCAGCAAATTCTGCCTCTAATGATCGTGGACTGTCCCTGAAGTTCGGGTGAGGCGTTCGGTCGCGTTAACGGTGGGTGCACTTGTGCGTGGGTGGTAGGGGCACACTGGAAGGGGCAGAGGAGAGGTCGAGAGCTAGTAATATGCCAGGCATCTAAAACTGGAAAATGTAATTCCTTAGCAAGGCTAGGATTGCTTTTTCAACTTGCGCATACATTCAGAAGAGGACAATTTTTTCGCTGGAGAGTGGCTTAGTTTGTGCAGAGGCAACACTCTTATACAGGGACTCCATCTTAGTCTACTGATGTTAAAACACCTTATATGTTATTATCATCTTTGTTTCCTTCACAGGTAATGAATACAACTCTTCAGGAACTAATGTCAGCTTTTCACATTAGACTTCTTCAGAATGCTAGGTACACCAAGACCTTAAATGAAACAGAAGATAGTCCTGTGTTAGAAGGCTTTTGTCTTAATTTAGAATATTTTTACACAGTTAAATTAATCGTTGAAAGTAGCAAGCCCATTTAACAATATTCTGCTCTGCCACTGAGTGGGAAAATTGTTATTTTAAACAAAGGGAAGAAGAGAAATTTGTCTTATTACCTTCTATATTATAATATATGAAATATTAATACTGTTTCCAGTGAGATGTACCGAATACCATAATCCGTAAACATAGCTGGGATTATTCTCCTCAAACAATTATTTTAAGAGCTATAAATTAAAGTTACAACTATCACTTTTTTTTTTTTTTTCCTGCCTAGGGCATTAAAGCAGAAGTGAATATTTCAGATGTGGTTAGGAAGGCATATATTACGTTTCCGGTAATTCGGATAAGGTTTGCCCAATACACCCCCCCAACAATCTCCTTTGCTTCCCCTCCCCCTGTCCCCTGTGGGATGTTGGCTAACCTAATAGTGCCTGAAGCTAACTAGGGTAGTAGTGTACAGTGCAGTGCTGCAGAGGTGCCATGCTCTGATCACTCCTGTGCTATGGGCAGCCCCGGTTGGTACAATCCCGTACGCTTCCAAACCACTGGAGAGGGTTTCCACGCACGTTGCAGTATCGGCTTCTGTCTTGAATACTTAGGGAAGGTCGGTATTTATGTTCGTCATCACTGGAGGGGGAAGAGATCCCGGGGTGAGCTGGTTTCACCCTTGTGAAATGCACTGTGCCAGGCGACTGTTCCAGGTACTTCTGCAGAGCTCCTTGATGACGAGATCTTTCCTCATTCAGGTATCTGTTACCCAATCGAAGTCCCACAGTCACAAACTAGTGTGCTGACTTAAAAACCAAGTTTTATCTCACAGGTATTTAAGGTGAAGCACTCACTTCTCTCGATAATCTTGAAATAGGAAACTGAAAAACCTTTTTGTCCACGTATGTAGTAGAGATGCCCAGTTTCACTACAGTTTAAGTAATTCCATACATCTTCCCACAATGTTATTTTGTAATTTCTTGCAGCACTATCTTGTGAAACAGTCTTTTCTACATGGAGAGTACACTAGGGGGACTATTTTCCTCTTTGTTAAGTGATATGGCAAGACTGTGAATCTCGTCCTTTATACAGAGATACCGGCAATTCCCAAATTTAAATGTAGCTGATTTGCTTTGATTTGTTTTTCATATCAGAAGCCTATTCTGTTTTCCACCTGTTGTATTCATCTTCCCCATAAAAGATAAACACTATCTGCTGGGGTATTACTTTGAGAGGGAGGTTTTTGTAAACTTTGTACGTGGACATTCCATAATTTCTTACCATGTTTTATTGGCCAATATGTACCAAAGGGCTGCAGTCCCTTCAGTGTAGCAAATGCACGAGTCTCTTCTCTAATTACTGGGACTTGAAAAGGCTTGAGAAATTTGTCAGTGATGTAGACAGATGTCTAAATCTGTTAGCCAGATGCTGATACGCAAGATGTGTCGGACTCTTTTTATCATCTTCTTGCAAAGATGTGAGAAGGAAGTAGCACCACTCTTTCCTCTTACTTCTCCTTCCTCAGACTGACACACAATGTCTTCATCAGGAGAGGCAACGTAAAACTGGAATCTGCATCAGTTTCTTTTTTTCCTCTGCTGACTTTTAAACATTTTTTTGGTTTTATTTCTTTAAAGGTTCTGTTTCCCAATTAACTGCTAGCAGGAGTATTTTTTCCAGCTTTCTATTATATCTTTAAAAAATATTTTTGTGTTGCCTTATTCATCTGTACACAGGGGTTTGATTTACAAGCTGTAGCCTGATTACTTTAAGTTTTGACCTACCGAGGAGAGCATGGATTTAAGCACGTGAATGGATCCTTGGGACTTCACTGGGATTACTTGCGTGCTTAAACTTGCTGCTTAAGCATCTTACCTGATCAAAGCCTTACTATGTTGTGCTTTAACAAAATACTCAGAAACATTTGTGAGTGACTTTTGTGCTGAGCAGCGCAAAGAGATGTGTGGTTCCAGCGGTTGAAACCACTAGATAACAAATGTCTTTGCATCAAAGAGGAGTGTACTTTAGTATAACAGTAACAAATGACTTTTTAAACTTTCCGGTAGAAACCATATGTAGATATTAGCGTGCATTGTTATTTCATATCTGTAATGTACATCAAAGATCCCACTTTTCCCTAGCTCATGCAGGCAGGTGACAGCTATTAGAGCAGAGAGAGAGACACCAAGTAAGTAGCTCTCCCAGAATCACTCACATGTTTGATCCACAGTGTGACAGTGAGGAGCACCTCTGCTGAAGGACTTGTTAAATGCAGACATAAACACATAATCTTGGTGAATGTCTTCAGCTGAAAAGAATCACAGGCTCTGATAAACGCAACTTTTGATGTGAATGGGAAACTTCCAGTCAATGATGATGTGGTATTGGTGGATAGTTATCACTGCCAGGTAGACCTGCATGATAAATGCTGGAATCAATGTCCCTCCTTTGTTCAGACACAGAAGATTACCTGAAACAGTCAGGCAGCAATTGACGTTGTCTATAACAGGTTTATTAGTGTTAAAAGCTGAGCATATTTAAAATAGGAAGCTTGAGAGTCAGAGGTTGGCTTCTACTCTTACCTGTGTGTTTGAAAGTACATAGTTAATGGTAATAAAAATTACATCACCTTAGTGGCAGCTGTATCCGATGTATTGTACTGGCTTGAACAAACACTGTCTGAGACTGTGAGGCTGGGGAGGAGAAATGTCCTGGCACTCCTGCCCTGGGACATCCTGCCTCTGCTTGCTGTTGTCCTGGTGAAGCCAGCGGTGTCTTAGTCTCGAGGCCATTTTGTATTCGGGTCATTTTGGTGGTGCTACACTGCTTTGCTGTAATCCTGGGAGATTAGGGGAGGCTGGGCACGTGCTGGTGCATTTAGAAAGGCGAGTGATTAGGGTTAGCTTTGTGGTTTTGTGAAAGCTCTTTGTGCTGATGTGGACAAAGTAGCAGCCCAGAGTGGAAGGTAGGCAGCTCTGGGGTAGCACCCCTGCACCCTCCTACAGTGGTTGGGTGGGTTTCAGCCAGCTTGCCTGGGGTGGACAGGGGGAACAAGCATGAAACCACCCCAAAAAATTACAGTGAGTGTGCTGGCTTCAAAGGGAGGCTAAAGGGATTGCCTTGGAGATAGGGAAAATTGAGGATAAGCAGCCAAGGCATTTCTCTAGGTGGCAGCCTCCTAAAGGTGCCCTGCTAGATTTTGGCAGCCAGCTATTTTGCGTGGAATTATGGAAAATCTTTTGTGAGGATTGTTCCTTATTTGCAATGCAATTAAAGTGGGTCTTGGTGTAGTGGCTGCTTGCCAAAGGAGAAACTGAAAGTGTTTCCTAATGCAAGTTGCTACTTAGACTAAAGTCTCTGCCTGTTCTTGTTTCTCTCCCACTTTTTGAAAAAGCCTTACTACTATGTCTGTCACAGAAAATGTGCCCAAGGGCAGCGTTACAAAATGGCAATATTAGCTTGTTTTAGAGGCAAGGGGCCCTCTGTGTTTGGAGGTACTCTGTCTGGAGAAGGGCAAGCTCTGAGCATCGTCCCACTGCTGATTCGTTCCCCTTGCCATGGAAAACTGTGATTCTCAAATTGCCTCTGGAAAGGGCCACAGCTTGGCCAGGCCCTGGAACAGGAGGTGCATCCAGGTCCCACACATAGTGATGATCCCGATAAAGGCCTGGCTGATAATAGCGCTCAGCAGCTGCAGGAGTTTTTTTTGATGTGCCTTTTCTTGGGACTGACAATATGTGCGTAGCGCAGCGGTTCAGGAGCAAAATGAAGTGTTGGAGTAATGTGCATAGTCATGCAGTTTTCTATACTGCTGGCTCAGCACACCATGAGTTAAGTGAAGATTATGCTTAACCTTTCATTTGCTCTTCTTTTTGTGCTTCTACAAACTTCGGCTGTTCTGTTACAATTTCCTGAGCATTGCCACACACCAAGCTTGGAAAATGAGGTGCATTTAGCCAATTTATGGCCTGACATATGTTAATTAACATTAATTACCTGCTTGAATAGTCCATTTAGCACTTATTATTAAAAAGTGGCTTGTCTACAGAAGGGGATTTTCCTTCAGAGTGAGATGTTTTGTTCTAACTTGCTTCAGATGACGTCAGCTTGGGGTATCCCGTGTTTTTCTGTGTGGCTGTACCAGTTTCCTGATGTTCCAGTTGTGCATGTGGGATACAGTTGTACCACTGACAGGCACCAACTCCTTACCCACATGCATTTGGCATTTATTTGACAACAGCTTAGCTTCCCAAGCCAGCTAGCATGTTTCCAAGCATTTTCTGCTTGTGGTGGGTACAGCTCTTGCTCGTCTGCTTGAGGCAGCAGAGAAAGAGCCGTGCTTCTCAGCCTGCCAGGAACTGCAGGGGCACCTGGAGTCCTGTGCTGATGTGACCCCAGCCCTTCTGGGGTGAAGGAGTAGGAAAAGCCCAGGTGTGCAAGGCTGGAGAGGGGATGTAGGAGTTGCTGGGGCACGCCGTGGTGCCTTGCAGGGAGGTCATCTTCAGCTCTGTGTGGATGAGGATGATGGACCTTAGGGCTCCTGCAGCCATTGAGAGCAGGCCAGCATTGGAGTGGAGCTTGATCTCCAACAACAGCAGGAGTCTTCCTGTATTCATCAACTACATTACCTAAGTTATCTCCTGGGCAGTGTGTTGGATAAGAGTTGTCACAGATCATTGGTCTAAAACCTGTGAGGGGAGTAAGAACCAGAGAGGACTTGTTCAATTTCTAAATACCAATATTAAAAAAAAAAAAAAAAATCCGTGCCTCAATTCCACATGTTCCAGTTTCTCATTCCTGTCTTGGGAGACTCTAGGGACATTATGTTCTAATTCACCTTCTCCATCTTTCCAACTTGTAAGACCAGCAGGAGGGTTGCATGTTGCACTTCCGTGGGAGGTGGGGGGCTGGCCCTGTGCAGTTTTGGCTGGGGATACAGCATGGAGACCATTAGGCTGCAGGGCTGATGAAAAGCAGTGCCAGGGCAGTGTGAGGAGCTGGGAACAAGTGAGTGATTGCATCAGTGCTCTGCCTCATCCCTGGTGTGAAATAGCAAGGGAGATGCCTTCCAGTAGGGCTAGAGAAAAGCATTGCTTCTTGCCAGAGTGGTTTCACCTGGTGCTGTGCTTGGCTGTCAGGTCCAGGAGGAGCCCTCTTGCCCTGAAAAGCCAGAGTCCTTTGGGCCACCCACCTTGCACGTTTGCTCAAGGATTGATATGCTTACAATGGTGCTTTGCAGGGAATTTGAGGGAGGCTGGGAGTTAGCATAAATGTGTTGTTAATAACTCTGTCTGTGTGTGTCTAACCTGGACTTTGCTTACTGGGGCAATTTTCTTTATCTGTATGCTGGTACCTATTAAAAATAAAGGCTATTTAAATACTTTTTCAAATATCTTCTTAAGATTTCACAAATAGAGAAATGCTCTTCTGTGAATTTGTACTAGTAAAGAAATGCCTTGTGAAAATTAGCTCTTACAACGGATTTGTGCTAACAAATTGAGTGGATTGCTTGCTCTATCACAACGTGCTACGTGCTTTAGAGCTGAATTGTGGAATGTTCGGTTCTCACACGAAAATGTTTATTTAGCAGGGTACTATTTTGCTTTATTATTTTTCCCCTGATGGTGAAGTTTCTAGTTGCTGCATGTAAAGAGAGGTGTTAGGACGGTGCGTGCTGATACAGAAGGGTAGAGGCAGCCCATGGACCATTGTTGGAGGAGGAGCTGGTGGAGGAAGGACCCCTTGAAGCAAGGACGATGCCGTGTGGCACTGAGAGCTTGTTGTCAGGGCCCTTGCAGTGTGTGCCTCCAGTTTTGGGGGTCAGGAGGCTGTGGGTGCAGGGCTCTGCCTGCAGCCTGGGGCTGCTGTACACCTCAGTGCTGCCCCTGGTCAGGGGCATTTCCGTGGGGTGAGTCACTGGGTCACGTCACTTCTGCGTCCCTTCACCCGCTGCCCGTGCTGAGTGAAGGGTGGGTCTGTGCTGACGTCTCCACGCCAAAACCCAGCTGAGAGCTCTGGAATGAGGGCAGGAGGCAGCAGTGCTGCCAAAGAAGCGATTTTCCTCTGTTGACACCTGCCTCTCAGGCTGCCTTCACACTCTGTGTTGTGCGGTGTGTCTGCCTGGGGGTTCTTCATAACCCAGCCCTCAGCTTTGCAGTGTTTTCAGGCCAGCCTGTTCCCCATCCATGGCCTTCCCACATATTTTCTCTCTCTCTAGGGAGCAGTGGAAGCCATGGCACTCCCAGGACTGTGATCAGTGGGTGGGTCTCAGTCCCAGGAAAGAGTTTTCGGTAGGTTTGCTGGCTCCTGAGTCATGTGAGCAGAAAAGGGCAGGTCTGGGCCGTTTGCCAGGACTTGAACTGGGAGGTAACATCTGCTTATCCCAGCCCCAGAGGAGTGGGACACAACAGATAAGTCAGAAGAGTGATGAGGACAGGTGGTGGTCTGCTGTGGGAGGACAGATAGAGGAACACCCAAAAACATCAGGATGTGTCTGCCGGAGCTTCGCTCTGCGTCCTGGCTGCTGCAACTGCTCAGTTTGGAGTGGGAATGAAAAAGAGTTTGCATGGATGTAGGTTTATGACAGTGCAGCTCTCATAGGTAGATGAAGTAAAGAGGGCAGGTCTGAGTCTCATCCCTGGAAAGGCCATGTCAAGGCAGGAGCACGCATTTGCATTAGTGCTAGACAGACTCAAGCCAGCAGTGCCAAAACTCCTGGTTGCAGCTGAGCCTGAGCCCTGTGTGAGGACTGAGTATGACCAGGGAGTGTTAGTAAGTGTCATACTTAAGTAAATAAAGCTTTGTTCAAAAACATATTAATTAACTAGTAATATCTAATACAAGCTGCTCTCCTAGTCTAGACAGTCAGCACCTCTGACTCTGGAGACAATTTGCCCTTATAACTCAGTGTTTTCTCAGCTATATCACCTTGCCTTCTATGCTTTTTCCAAAATAGGATGCAGAAGAATAAATGTATTATTCTAAAGAAATAATTTTAGGACGTGGGCTGAATTCCAGGGCCATATTTGTTCTATCTAGAATGTGGACTAAATTGTCTTGATATGTACTCACATAGCAGTGCTTTTAAATCCTGCTGTATCTGGGGTTTTTTCTCTCCACACTATCTCTTCAAACACCTATTGCAGCTCTCCAAAGACACATTGTGGCCAAGGTTAACCCCACTTTCTTACATGAAATTTGCAGTGTAAACATACCTTTAAATGTGAGACGTAATCCAGATCAAAAGTTTCCGACTTTGTGTGAACCTCAATCTAGTGTAAATATATTTGCGAATACTTCATGGAGGATTTATCAGTTTCACATATTAAGTTCTAGATATGCTTTAGTACATAAAATTCGGCATCTGACAAGTGAGAACAGTGCTCAAGAAAGAATGTCTTATTGTGAGTGTTTCACAGGCTCCCACATTATCACCTTTTTTGCTGATTGGTTTTGTGCAGAGAGCAGTGATGTGGTTTCCTGAAAGCCTGTAAGTTACTGTTTGTTCTGCACAACTGCTCTGGACCTTGACTAATTTTCAGAGAATGTTTTTTTCCAAGAATTTGTACAAGAAGGTGACGCCAGTTCAAGTCGTGTCCTGAGATGCTTGTAAGCTGAGACATGTGGAGCTGCTGTCCCTGTTTTTGTGCAACATGATCTATTGTGCCTAAGAGTTTCACTGTATGGGGGAACTCAAAACCGTTTGTGTGAGATGTCAGGTTTCAGAGTGAATGGTGCTTCTTTAAGTATGCATCAAGATCTACAATGGGAGGCTGCTGACCCTTCTATGCCTTTGTAGGACAAGAACTTTGGCACGGGTAATGATGCTGCCACTGAGGAGCTATAAAAACTCTGAAGCGTTTTTTGAATTCGTAGCCTCAGCCATGTATGTGTCCCAGATAAGTGGGCTACATTTAAAATCTTCAATTTGCAAATGGAAGTCATGTCAGAGCTCTGCATGAATTGGGCCAGAGGTTTCCAGCCTGGTTTGTGCAGCAGCCAAAAGCTCTGACCTAGTATTATGTTCATCATGATGTTGACAATGTGATTTTCACTTCCCATGGCATGTTGAGATCTATTTCTTGCCCCAGTGCTCTTGCATCCTATTCACGTGTGGCAAAAATACTTCTGATTAAAATGTGCTAGAAGGTTTGCATGCTTGGGGTAGGAAAGGAATCTTTTATGAGGAGCTGCTCTATATAAAACTAGGGGGAAGGGAGCTGTGGTGCTTAGGAAGGTATTTGAAAATCAATAGTGAGGCAATTTTCCATACAAAAAAGAGGGGAAGTGTGTAGTCCATAAGGTAGTGGCATACGGGACTGGGAGGAGAAAGGATTCTGTGAGCTAGTGGTAGGGTGTAAATCAACCTGATGTATGTTCATAGACATCTGATGTCTACTGGGCCTAGTGGGGTAGCTCAAAGCAGGTGGAAGAAGCATATTGTTTACCTAATTAGAAACATAAATAAAATCTTTCCAACATTCTTCTATATTAAAATGCATTTGAAGCATATGTCAGACTTCTCACATCCAGGAAACATCTCTTAAAACCTCGCCATTCCTCATGAAGGCTGTTTCTAGCCCACTTTCTGCAGGGCTCTGCCAGGTAACAAGTCTTCTTGGTTGGAAGATGGAGTGGGATGTGCATTAGCAGCTGGAGATGCTGGGGTTCTTCCTGAGCACACTTGTACTCCTTTTTAATCAGAGGGAAAAGGCCTATTGTTTGAGATGATAGACCAGGGAATTGGAATAACAAAAGAAAATTATCATTGTTGAAATCATTGAAGACAGGATTTCACCTCTGTATTTATTGAGGAGTGGGTGATGGTGGGAAGTAGGGCCTGGGCTGCAGCACAGTCAGAGCAGCATCATATCTCCAGTGTATTTTAGACACCAAGGAGACAAAGATGATGCTAATTGCAAGAGAAACTACTTAACTGCTTTGTATTATGTGTGAAATGAAGAGGGAATAACGCTGATTGAATGACCTATTTTGACTTTCTCAGTATAATATGTTTAATGTTTTAGTCTTTTTCTGGACAGTGAATTATAATTTTATCAAATCCTACTGGAAATTAATATGTTGCTGGGCAAAGTTATTTTATCCTCACAGTTTTAACTGCAAAGTTACATCTTGCCACTTGACTCGGTGGCAGAAATTTTCTCTTTTCAGCTGGAAAGGGCTTTTGCCATGCAACACAACGACAGTAGTACTTTTTGTTTTATACAAAATAGGGACCTGTCAGGAGGAATATAAAATAGGGCACTGAAGTAGTCTAATTTAGAAGGAGAAAGGGCATAAATCTCCACCTCTCTCTGATGACAGAAGGCCAAAGTACAGCAGAAATGTTTCCCTGCTTGTAAAATGCCAGATGCTAAATGTAAAATACCAGAGAGGTTGTGCTGTTAAAGGCACAGCTGTATGTAGCCTCCTTACAAGTTTTTCAGCCTTATTTTCAGTATGTAAGGGGGTTCTTAGACAACGAAGCAGCTCTGTTATGGTCTTCTCAGCTTATTGTGCTGTTACAGAAATTGTTTGCTGTTTTGGACCAGTGTCAGGCAGAATAATACTGAATAAGTCCCAGATGAATGTGGGTGGTGAAAGGAGAAAAATAATTTCAAATAAAGAGGGGCATTATCAGCTGAGCAGCCAGTGTTGATCCTATGGTGCTGAAAAATGAAAGCAAGAAAAAGGCACTTTTTTATTAAGAATGGCAATTTTAGCTGAGAAATCTGTTCTGACCAGAGTTTTGTATTCTACTTAAACTTGCAGTGAATTGGCATTGGTGCAGCAGTGCTGTGAAGCACTGAGAGGAAGAACGGAATTAGGAGCAAGCCTCCAAAACTTGAGAGGATCTTCAGATTCCCTGTCCATTTTGGACAGCATGACCTGTAGTGTCACTTGCAGCTGCTGGATCCAGGAGTATAAATAGTGAAAAGAACACTGATTTGGCCAGGATAAAATGTTCATTTTGGGTTTTTCCAACAGCTGTGTCGGGACTTAACCCTGGCAAAAGCTTCTCATGTGTCATTTCTATTCAGGCTTGTACTAAGCATGTGGAATGACAATGTTCTCTAACTGAAAGTAAGAAAAGAGGAAAACAGTAGTAAATTGAGAAATAGTGTGTATTTGGTATCTTCTCAATATGAAGGAAAAACACTGCTTGAGCTGTATGATAGCAGTTGTTTGAGAAATTAAGTATGGATTTCCTTCAATTGTAGTTGAATCATGACATCTTACTAAATTTATCCAGTTTTGAGTGCCTGCTTTCTGGTTTGACATTTTTGTTGGTTGCTGTTGGTTGTATTCGGTTAAGAAAAAAAAAGAAAAAAGAAAAAAGCTTTTCATTGCCAGAGAGGTGGTATTTTCCTTATATTTTGCAGGAAACTGTATCAGGTATCAGACCACAAATTCTTCCAGGTGGTTACAGACTCCTACGAGTCAGCAGCTTTCTCCCTAGAAGCACTGTGAAGCAGTGGGTGGGTTTGAGCAATGCCAGTGATGGGTTTTCCCCATTTTCTAGGAGCTGCTAGGTAGAATTTGCATGGTTTGACCACAAATTGTAGATCACTGGAGTGTCTCTGTGGATAGTTCTCACTGTTCAGTGAAGGGCCAAGCAGAAGTACTAAATAAGAGCATTCTTTATTTACCCAAAAATCTGCACTGAAAAAGTGTATCAATATGAAAGTCAAGTGCTTGGGAAGTACAAAATGTCAGAAATAAAGTTGCCTCTAACACTTCAAATTGCTGCTGATGCTGGCTATGACACTGTTATTAGTGAGGGAGTGTATCCACCCCCACTCTCCTTGTTGGGCTGGATCCTTCAGGGGACACTCAGGGTTTCAGCTCAATCCCTGTGCTCTCTATGTGGGCCCTGTGCCATAGCTGTTGCACTTGGCTCCCAGCAGAGAAACACGCCCTTCCTGGTGTGCTTGTCTGTGTCATTTGCCTCCTCAGTATCCATAGGCTTCCCTGATGAGCACTGGCCCAGCACTATGTTCTCTCATCTCAGTCTCTTTTTCTGAGATTCCCAGTCTTCTTCCATGCATCCCTCCTTCCTTTTCCTGTGACCTTCCACACCTCTGCCTGCCCCCACTGGTTTTCCTATCTGTTCTGCTTTGTCCAGCTTGTCTGGTTTTTTTGTCCAGCTCCCCAATCCACATTTCTCCCCTGCCCCAGGACTGTGTATTTCCTGTGTCTTGCTTGCTTGTCCTGGACCACTTATTCTTTTTCTAATCCCAGTTTCAGTTCAGATTTACAAAGTTATTAGCGCTGAGGAACAAACAGGGTTTTGTAGTAGGAAGTGTTGGACAATACAAGGTGTAGGTGGGGCTCACAGCACCACCTATAATTTAGAACACTGTTTATATTTTTAACTGATCCACCCTTAGGTAAGCAGTCCTGGTGCTGTCAGTGTGCAAATCCTGTCATTTGGATAATCCTGTTCCTTCTGCCAATACTGGGTACTGAGAGGTTGCTCATTTGTGTAAGAGATGGAGGGTCCTGTCTCAGAGAGACTTGGATGTCTTACTTCTCTGTGGCCTGACCCAGACACCAAACAGCATCTGAGATTCTACAATTCATAGGGCTACTGAGCTGTCTCTAAAGTATTTAATGGTGTAGGTAGTAATTGCTCTTATTTCCATGGTGAGGGGCTGTTCCTTTTTCCTTCCTTATCTGTGAAAAGAGAGGAGACATTCAAGTTCCTTACTGAAAAAACAGAAGGCATGAAAGTGTACAGTCTATAGTCATAGCATATTCTGTGTCCTCCAGTAAGGACCCTCTGACTTGATGAATTTAGACTTGAAAATATAATAATGTAGCCGACCTTTTTTGTTACTACTTCATGGTTTCTTGTACCTTTTGCCTCTGATGCTGACTTCATGCCTGGGATTTAATGGTTCTGGTAAAATGCCTTCACATCTAGGGAAGCTGATGGGTGGTTTTGTTATCAGAATTAGATTGAGAAACTCATACTGAATTGTGGTGCTAGCTAGACCAAGTCATTTATTGATATGAATAACCTTGTATTGACCCATTAAAGAGCTTGGGCATAGAGTGTGTCATCTATGAGTCCCTTGTACCTTCATGATAAAAGTTTAAAACTTTAAACAGGTTAACAGGGTGTCCTGTCCTCTTTCCATTGTAATAAAGTGTATGCAAACACACATTGCAACAAATTGTGCAAAGGCAAATCTAGCATGCCTTGCTTTTTCCCCTGCAAGAGGAATCTGCAGTTTGTTCTCTGCCACTGCTCTCCCAGCCACTCTGGCAGGGTGGTTGGCTGAGGGATTTGCTTGTGGTGGCTGATGCCTTTCAGGTGCGGTGCTTCAGTTTCCCAGGCTATTGATAACGCCTGTTTAGACACAGCTCTCTGGGTCATGACGTATGGGCATTTTCTGATGGTTGTGGTGACCTTGGGGGGAGAATTAGAGTGGATGTAATGTTTCCAAGAATTGGAGACGCCTGTGCCATTGAGCTGGTGCACATTGCTGAATCAATTACTAGCATTGGGAGGGTTTTGCTTTAGGGGAACCTCACAGCTATATCACAGTCTTGTTGTTAGTAGCATATTGTTAATTTGTTTTAATACAGAGCCAGATATTTGCAGGGAGAAGGAACCTCAGTAGTTGGAGTATTTTCCCTATATGCAGCACTGTTGCAGTGCATACCCCAGCACTGTTTCTCACTTCAGTTTTTAGAAAATTTTCATTAGCTCCTGTGTGGAAATAAATTGGATATAAGGCTGTCATCTTCAGGTGAGGAACTGCAGCATGATGCCCTTACCTCTTCCAAAGCCATTGATGACAACTAAAACTCTCAGCATGAAGATTTTCTAATTTTTTTGTAATGTGTCACTTTGGTGACTCAGTCTGCTGTGGCATAGGCCCCTGGTGAGCTTTTGCAGAAAGCCTTCCCAATGAACCTATGCAGCCCTTGATCTAAATCCATGTCACCAGCTTCTCCTGCACCCATTGCTGGCAGTTAACTGTGTTTGTAATTGATTGTCAAAGTGTTGCACTTCATTCAAGTGCTGGTAGAGTTTTCCTTGAAATGCCTGTGTAGTGTTAAGCTAGTTAGGAGTTACAAATGTAAATATGTTTACAGAGAAAAGATTTACAGATTTACTTCCAGAAGTAAATCCCAGCCAGAAGTGCTTGCAGTCCTTGCCTTCAAATGCACTATCCATCCTCTGTAGCTGCTGAGGTGACATGGGGCAGAGGGCTCAGGAGTCCGTGGGCATCCTTGTGGAGTTTTATAGGGAAGTTTGAAATGCCAGAGAGAAGCATCGGCTGTATCTGAAGGGCTCCTTGTTTTAGATTTTGCCAGGCAGGAGCAGTACAGCCGGCAATAAAGCGACTCCTGACGCCGGTGTTTCATAACTGAAAGTTCAGCATTTTTCACAAGCTGTCTTATTTGGGGTTGTGAGCACGGGCACACGCACACCTCTCGCACACCCCCCACACACCCCCCCAGCACATTGTTTACTTCCTCTGTAAGTTCTGGGACATTCAGTACTAAGGAGCATGATACGCTTGCATAAACACCCCAGCCAGATTTATCTCTCAAGCCTATCTTTCCTTTCCTGTCTTGGAAAGTGATTAATCTGCAGCACACATTTTGTTCTTTGATTGCAGGGCATTATTCTGTAATCATTTACAGTTTTGCAGAGCCGTAGCGCTGGTTGATGGAGCATTTCTGTCATGCAGCCGGCGCTGTCGGCTGGAGCTTTAGCTGCGTAATGTGGAGGGAGCCTTACCCCGTGTCTCTGTGTCATGCTAAAACTGTTTTCTGTTTACATTGCCTGGTTTCTGCACATTCAAAGACATTCAAATGTACACATTTAAAGTGCAGATAAGTGTCTGCAGCAACACGTGCTGGGGGCTGGTTTGTAGGTTTAGGAACAGCGTCGGTAACTGCAGCGTGCTGGCTGCCAGCTGAGGTTTTCCTTTGCATTTGTGGGGAGTGAAGGAGTTTAAGTAACTTTTGTTTTCCGTGCTTTCCGTGCAGGTCATCTATTGAAGCCTGCATCAGTTAGAAATGGGCAATTTATGTAGATAGAAGAATTGTATGTAATTCTTAGTGTCTGTGGAAAACAAGAAAGTGAAGAAATTGAAGTTGAATCAGAAAATCTGTCCTGTCTGTTCTGCACCGAGGCTTTTTCATATGCCCTTTGTGTATTTGTTTTTGTATTTGTTTTCTAGTGTGTAAGGAAAGGAGATGGAAGAGGTAACAACCTTGAATTAGCATGTTGTGAGTTTGAGATAAGGCTGCTGAGCAGAGTTTTGTTTGATACAACTGTCCATGCTGTAAGCCTCTTCTTTCAGTAGAAAGATATAAAAAGTAGGTAGAAAAAATTCAAACAAAACCATGTTACTTTGGGTTCTGACATTGTGGTGATTTTCTTTTTTGCAAGTTATGTGCACCTTTCAGGCCTACAAAAGCCCTGAAGTGGATGGGCCTGGTCTAGTCACCCGTGCCAGTAAGCATCTTTTTCCAAAGTCTCTCAGAAATCTGGCCCCCAGCATGTCAGATAAAGCATTTTTCTGTCATCTTATGACAAACCAAAGTCCTATAGTTACAAGACAGAGACCACAACAGCAATGTATTGCATGCAGATGCCAAGAAAAACTGAAGGCATTGGAGGTGCAGCATGTCTGTTAAATGAAATATCCAGAGGACCCCACTAAGATCCCAGGAAAATTTTGTGTATTTTGCTGCTGAGAAGTCAAGACAAAAAAATATTCCAACAGCCTTCTTTGTCAGTCTGATCTCGAGGCAGGACAAAGAAGGGAGTTTTTCTCTGACTGCAAATCCAGCAGTTGTTTTGAATGGGCAGGTGTCAGGAAGAGCACCCTGCTCTGCCCTGGGGATCTGGCAGTGCCAGACCAGGGAGAGCAGCAGCTTCACTCCTCCAGCAATGAGCTTTGGAGCAGGAAGAAGAGACAGCACAGACCAGTAGTAGCATGGTATTTTAGTTTAAACTCCTATCCCTTGATTTCTGATGTATAGAGGTGTCTAGAACGTCTGGTCACAAATGTCCTTTTTCCATCCTAGAAATGTCAATGCCTGAATTCTAAATAAAAGGGGACTTAAAAGTGAGGAGAAGGAGGGCTAAGGATCTTTGTAAGCACCAGCTGTTTAGGGAGACTACCAAATTGTGTAAGGAAAGGACAGGTTCAGAGTGTGTGCATGTGTGAAGGTATCCAACTGCATGGGTTGTGCTAAAAACCGGGATTAAGGTTCAGTTAGTTCAGCCGACTTTAAGCACTGGTAAGTGATGGGAGGCGACTCCAAACAGGAGGCAGAATGGAGTGCAGTGCTGCCAGAGTGCAGCCTTGCAGCACTAGTGCCTGTGCCCTTCTGGGATGGCTTGTAGGCCCATCTTCAGGACCAGTGGGAGCTTCCTTATACTGCACTTGGATGCATGCCACAGGGTCATGGAGTCAGGGTTCAGCTTCGCGCACCCCAAATCCCTTATCACCTCAAAATGATTTGTAACTGTTGTATTTGTTTGTTTTTAACAGCGAGAGATGAACTCCTTTAATCTCTGTTGTTTATGTTACTGTTTATACAGAGTACAGCTGCCCACAGAAATATTTCTAGGACATACTGGGTTCAGTACAAAGGAGCTTCACACTGGAAACTTGAGGCCCCATTCCATAAGGCAAAAAGGAGCCTTTGCCTCAGTGTGGGTTAATTATTTAATAGTTGGCTGAGTGGGCAGGATGATCATGGAGAAGGAATGAGGCTGGTCAACTATGTCCAGAGTAACATTTCAGGGAGTAGGAGGGGTTTTGCTTAGCCCTCCAGAAGCATCAGAGCTAATGTCATGGTGAAGTTACGAATCGTGCAAAAGCTTTGGGCTTCAACACATTCAATTATGGAAAAATACATGCACTGAAAGCAAGATCCTCTTGAGTGGAACACGTGCCTTTAAGGGAGGGTTTGGATAAGAACCAGGTGCTGAGAACATCTGTTGTAACATCCCAACCACTTGAAGAACTTCTGCTTGGAGCTCAGTGCAAACTTAGTCTGCTTCTGTGTACAGCCTCCTCTGGACTGCAGCTCTGGTCTAATGCTTCATCTCCACTCTTGCCTGGTGCAAGGGTGGGTAAAAGCAAGATGTGTTTGCTTTTCCAATCTGTGTGGGTGAGTTTAGAGGGTGGTGCTGTAGGTTTCAGTGCAGAGAGGCCATCTTCCAGATACAGAGGAGCCACTGGCTCTTTTTCTTGCATCACATCAGCAGAGAATCCCTGAACTGTGGAAGTGTCCCAGAAGGGTGGAAAAGTGTGCTAAATTGCATGTCACCATTTTATCCTATTTCAGTGCAATTGAAAAGCATCTGTGGTGTTCTTTACCCAAGAAGTTTGTTTTTAGACAGAGTAAGATCCACCATTGCTAAGTGCCACTGTTGTACACCTGCACAATTTTTGACAGTGATGGCTGTGGTTGGGGCAGTTCTTCAGAGAGAGCTTGTGCTGTGCAAGCCTCAGTAAGATATGTAACAAACCCAGCAGAGACTGGAATGGGCAGTGGTGATATCTGAAGGACCAGCAGATGATAGGCAACTCTTCTGTACCACCACCCCCCTAGCTAATTGCTGACTTTCAGTCCTTTCTTTTCCCTAAATGGTGAGATATCAGAGGTAAGTCCCGCTATAGGTCACCCCCAAGGGAAACTGGACATTAAATTCTAAGCTTCTAACCAGGCTAACATTTTACTTCTTTATTTCATGCTAGAGGCCAGTTCTGGTCTTGAAAGCACCTCCTGTGCAATGTAAAACAAGGCTCAAAGAAAGGAAATGAAATCAGAAATGGAGAAAAGTTATTTTAATCATAAATAGTTGTGGTAGGAAGGTAGATGTTTGTATGTGCAATAGTACAGTATCTACTGTGTGTAATTTTAGGAGAACCTGAGAATAGCAGCTGTGCTGAAATACTTGACAGTGAAGTCAAATATAGTTTAGGTTAAAAAAGAAAGCAAGTGGCTGGGGAGGGTGGATTTGCAGAGTGAAGCCTGTCGGTGTTATCTCTGCCATGTGGCACAGAACAGCCTGTGACTCTGGCACTTGTTTGTGAACGCGCAGTTCCTGTAATGGGATCCGTCCTGCTCCTATCAGTGTGGTATTGTGCCTGGGTGAATGCTCCCCACCTCCCAAATTTCCCCAAGAGCCACAGTCAGATGATAGCTTTGTTTCTCCAAAGGCTGCCTTCTCTGAATTGTTGCTGGTTTTGCAGCCAGTGGACCTGTTGAACTTTAAATCTATAGGGCTCAGAAGAAGCAAAGCTGCAGGCACTAAAACTACAGCTCTTGCTAATGTGCCAAGGTCAAAAGGATCAAAACGTAAATTAAACTTGTCCCTGAAATTTGGCTGTGAATCACAAATTCAGGAAGTTGTACATGAAAATCGGTCTGGGCACTGTTTCTTCTTAAGAGTCCTTTAGCTAAAAATAATGTATTGCACTATAGTTATAAATAATACGGGCTTTTTTTTTTCTTCCCCTGTCTAATTAAATTGTTACTCTTGCCACAACGAAAGGAAAGGGAAAAGATAATAACATGAATCTGGTTGAACAAGTACGTAGCTTGCAGGTTTCATCTAGAGTGTTTGCAGCTGCAGACGATGCTGAGCCCTATGCTCATGCGTTTAATTGTCAAAATGAAAAGAGGGTGCTCTGGAGAGATCAGCAGTGTTTTCTATGTGTCCATCGTTTGGGAACCCTTTTGAAAGCTCACACGAAGTGAGTTTTTCCTGCCTTGTCAAAATATAGAAAAAAGGAATTTTTTTTTTCTTTTTTTATGGTAACTGAGTGAATTTTGTAAAATTGTGGTTGAACCATACGGTAGGATGTTTTGATGGACTATGGTGTCCTACTAAAATGACAAGCAGTGGCTACAGGTAGCTCTGCCATTATACAGTGTGACACTTTGGCAGGTTTGCTGTGGGTAAGGAGTGGATAAAGCTGAATAAATGAACTTTTCTGCATATTGCTTATGGCGTTGAGGTGCTCTTTGAAAGCCATGTGGGCAGCCTGGCCGTGGCCTCCTGCCTGCTGACCAGCAGTGAAGGCCAGCAGCCTGTAAGACAGTACTTACCACACCTATTGCTGCTGCTGTGTTTACTCCAGGAAAGTTTTGTGTATTCTGCTGCTGAGATTTGTCAGTGACTTCTGGGGCCTTTTAGCAGTGTTCAGGTTTGTGGTGGATTGTAGATGTTATTGGAGAGACCATCTAACTCATTTGCTTCTGGGAGGGCAGCGATAATGGCCAGTGAAAGCAGTAATCCCAGGAGCCTAAGGGACAACGACAGGCAATAATGTGGCTGCCAAACTTTAGACATCTTTCAGGTGGTGAGAATGTTATTTTCCTCCAGTGAGGCCATGCTGAGGGAGAAAGAAGGATCCTACAAAGCAGAGAAGCTGGCCTGTGAGAGCAGTAGAGCTGGGCGCAGGCTCAGAGATCTATTGCACTGAAATTTGCCGTCACTTAAAAAAAAGGGAAAAAAAAGCAGTGAGGCAGCTGCGTTATTTCACTGGCGGTGATGCAATGCCGGTGACATACCAGGACGGGAGGGACCAGCACGCTCTGTGACAGCACAGCGTGTACATGGTGTCACCCCAGAGTGCCACACCAGCCAACAGATCCAACCAAGTGCCAGCACGTCGTCTAGGGCTTCGTTTTCAAGCCAATATTTATACATAACAGCTGGAAGTATGTTTTTGGAAGTAATACATCGTGACTGCACATGTACAATTTCCAAAACACCCCCTTTTGCCCCTCCTATATTCTGTGCTTTAGGGAGTTTTAGATTTTTTTCCCTAAATTTATTTTATTGCAGTGAAGTCAAGGCATTTACTAATTTTTCATTCACTTGTCAAGTGCTCTAAAAGAGTGAAAATCTCACAGGAAAACACCATGCTCTGGTAAGGTTATAAACAGCAGAAATCTTGGTATTAATGTTTATTCCCTTGTCCTGAAGATTTCTGCTGCCCCCAAAAGTTAGTGATGGTACAGTCAAAAAGGAATATTGTAATATTGAAAAGAAAGACCCAAAAAGAAGAAATCTAAGCATTTTTAGAAGAAAAAAATGCAAAAGGGGTGAGGAAGAAAGCTGCTGCTGTTTTAAGTGTGTGTGTTTGGTTAAGGAATTGAATGGGTAGCAAATACTTCTCCATGTGCGTGGAAAATATGAGTTGGCTTTTGCAATAGCATTTTATGGGAAGAAAGATCAAGGGTTCAGGAGCTGAAATACTTATTCATAAAATGTAGGGAGCAAAGACAAGCTACTTGTTGTGCTTCTGCCCATTTGCTGTTAAGTCCAATCTAGCTGAATCATTTCTAGGAATGGAGTGGGTAACTGGATTTCCAGCCTCCTCTCTGTCCTTGGCTTCTCTCCTGCAATGGCTGCTCCTGATTAGTACTTGTTGTACTGAGCTTTATGTGAAGGGTATGTTCCTGTCCACTGCATTGCTAAAGCTTGTACCACCTTGGGATCTATGCACTTTAAACTGGATTAAAACAGCCAACTTGTTTCACGGAGGTTTTTTAACAGTTGTCAGACAGAAGCTGACCCGGGTAGGATTTTGGTCTGATGCTGGGAGAAACAAAAGGCCCTTCCCCATCACTGGTCCATTGCCACACTTTGTGAGTGGTTTCTGACAAAATCAAACCCAACCCAAGCATTTCCCCTGGTGTTTGAGTTCTTCTGAAAGGCTGAAGTCAGGTATCTGCCACAAGAAGCCAAGCTTGTTGCAGGTGTAGCTTTTATTTGTTCAATGAATGTGATTTTTTATTTGTGTATCTGAAGAAATTTGGTGTTAGGCTGCACAAACTGGAGGTTTTTGCTGTCTGCATCCTGCACCCTGCAATGCCCAGATGATCTGAGCCCCACTCAGCTGCCAGGGTGTGCAGATAGGTGTGTGCCAGGTCAGCACAGCAACCTGGGCTCGGCCCCTGCTCTGTCCTGTGCTTGCCTTTGTTTAATCTGGCACCTTCCCAGCTCACCTTAGACATTGCTGTGTGCCTCAGGCTGGTGTGGCTCTGCAAGGCTGCTCCACACAGGGTGTGGTTTTCCCCTCTTTCCAGTAAGTGTAATGGGAGGGGGAATTAAAACACCAGTTCACAACATTTTTAAGAACTTTTGAGAGCCTCTGTGCTTTCCATGGGTTTCAGGAGAGGTTGATGCTGCATGTGAAAGCTAAAGTTTAACCCTTCTGGTTGTTAACTAGTGAGTTTCAGTATTCTGTATTTTTTGAATTTGCTCCTGAAACTTTGGTTCTGAAAAAGGCACAATTTGGAGTTTGTGATCTTTTCCTCCCAAAAGAAGGAGGTGTTTTTTAGTGGTGGTCTTGATGCAAGGTGCAAATTGTTTTTTAGCAGCAAGTGAAGTAGCTTCCTAGATGAAAAAGGTTCTAGGTAAGACTGTCACCTCTGTGTCCTGCAGTTTCTGTGTGTTTAATGAATGCCTTGTGAGGGCTAAAAAAATATTCATTAAAAGCAGTTCGTTTGCCTAAAGAGAATCTATGTGAAAATGCCATGTCTGAGGAATTCAAAGCCCTCTGATGATTTAGTGGGGAGGAAGGAAAGGTTTTTCATTTTTGGTGTTGTTTTTAATCTTAAGCATGATTCCCTTTCACCCCTGGCTTTTCTGGCTCTGCACCCATTTGTGTGTGTGCACTTGTGTGGTTATCAGCCCGTGTGTGGTTCCAGGTCCCTCGGGGCAGCAGCCTTTCCCTGCCTAATGGCTCTGACAGGGCTCTGCAGAGCCAGAAAGATCCTCAGGATTTCCAGTTACCACCCTGTTTTTAATACAGGCCTCTTGCAGGCTCTGCTGCCAAGGCAGTGCTGTGCCAGGTAGGAGACTCTTCTGCTTGGAGCAGCTGTGGTACCCCAGAGGTGACCCTGCTGCCAGGGGCTGCTGGGGACGATGCTGCCAGGCCAGCTTTAGTCAGGATGCTGCCAACTTTCCGTCTCCTCTGGTGGGGTCTCCCCACTTCTGCTAGGGGCAACCAGAAGAAGAGGATCTGTTCTCCTCAGCATGTTGCTGCAAACACACATAGGGGCACAGAGAGGGCCAGCTCACTCCTCTATGTAGTGCTCCATTGTGGTGCTGTATGAAATATCCACCCCCATTACCAGTTCCATAGGCACATCCTTCCCTTGCTGGCTGCCTCCTGGCCAGCCCTCTCATACAGGTGTTTTGGCAGTCATAGGTTCAGCAAGGTCAGGGGAGCAGTCACTAAGGCTGAGGGTCTGGCTGTCTCTTGCTGCAGGAGTGGCTGAATTGTAAGGAGGAGATGATGATCAGCCTTTAGGGTGTGAGGAGAGAGGGATCTTGGGATCTTGTGAGGCCAGGTTTCTTCTTCAAAGCCAAGAAAATGTTTCTCACTGCTCTTACTGCTCACCATGGTGAACTTGAGTCCTTCCCTGTTTAAAACATGCATTAATGTTAAAATTGGCCAAATCAGTGCCAGAATGTTTAGGATGGCAAAATGATAATTGGTGTCTGCTGTCTCTTTCCTTTTCATGGGCAGAGGCATCCCACCCTGAGCTGCCAGGAGAGCCTGGCCCCAGTGTGTGAAACATCAGTGCTGCTGTGCTGGAGTTGGGGTGGTTTCTTAGGATGTGGGTGCTGTGTCCACCAGGACTTCTGCAGCCATTTGGGGGATCCAGTGGTGGGGACTTCCCATCTTCCTCAGGACTCCTATTATTCTGTGAGGAGATGGCTGAGTCAGGAACTAGAGAGCCAGAAAGGGAAGAGTATAAATGCATGTGATATTTCAATCTGATAGCACGTCTGTGTTTAAATACCTTTTGGCTGCAAGAACTTATCTTTCATACCTCATGCTGTCATTTAAAGAAATAAATAGCAAGAGATGGGACTGAATTGTTTTTTAAGTATCTTAAAGCTAGCCAAGGTATAGATGTTTCCAAGACCTCTGGCAAATAGAAATGAAATTGTTTTAATGTAGTGTATTAAGAGGATCAGAGGCAACCTGTCTTTAGGAACCTTTTGCCTCTTCTTCCCCAACCACCTGGGGAAAGCAAGCCTCTTTCTTTAGGAATAAAGAGTTCTTTACAGTGCTGGGACTCAGTTGTCCAGCCTTCCTGTCTTTGCTGCCTCCAGTCAGTACTTTACTGAGAGAGCTGTGTTTATTCTTTTCAGTCCGAGAGTTCATTTCAAATTAGTGCTGTGTTTCCATAGAGTCGACTCATATCCTTTGTTACTATCTCTAATATGTGAAGCAATTAAGATTGTTCAGTATTTTGCAAGATGAGCAAAATCCAAAGATGTTCCTCTCTCTGCCAGCCTCTTCCACATTGTGCAATTGGTTTCGCTCAGAAGAGGCTGCGTGTTTTGGGAGCTTTTATGACTTCCTTGCATGTTGGGCCAGCAAAATTTTGATCCTAAAGGTTGTGAGGCAACTGCCTGTGTGCTCCTGGAAGTGTTGCCAGGTATGGGGTGATCCTACCAGGCTGTTTGAAGGTGGACAACGTTGACATGGTCTGGTGTGGTGTGATTTACAGCTGTCCTCCCTCAGGTGGGAGGCACCAGGGACAATCAAAGCCATGTGACCCAAAGGCTCTGTTCATTGCAGAGTGCAGGCAGGTAACTCAAAAACCTGGAAGTTTCCTTTCAGGAAATTTCAAAATTTCATTCTCTTGTAGGGAGTTAGGTGTATTCATAGCAAACAAACAACAGACTGGGTGTTTTCTGCATCGTTTTCCTGTAGCAAATATTAGAGGGTTGCAGTTATCATGGGATCATTGTTTTTGTCAGGATGCTTTTCAGCTACTTCTCTGTACCAGGATGAAGATGTATTGATAATTATATTGGTGCATAATATGCTAGGTGAGCTAATTCCTGCTCAACAGAAATAATTTCAGAATTCATATTTGGTGGAATGGTTTTGAGAACAGTTTTGTAATCCTTTGATTATTTTAGGTACTTCTCAGTGATTAGGTTTATTTACCTTCCAGTAGCCTCTATATTTTCTTTGTCTCCAGAGATTATTTTTCTGGGAGGTTGTTTCATTAGCCCAGTGTGTGTGGTGGTCATAGTTTGCTACCCAACAGCAGTTACTTGGATTCTAAGTAGGAAAAAAGGAAAATTATTTTGAAATTTCATACTTGTAATTTTTATTTTATCTAAATACAGCTGCAGGATAATGACAGAGAAGTCTTATATGTAGCTAATATTCCATATATTTTTGGTTTAATGCAAGATATTAGTCTGTGTCTTCTGACTCAGAAAGGAGGGAATGAAAGTTCTTTTAATGTCATAATGTGACATCAGTTTTGGACTACAACTCTGTTTTTTCACAGAAGAGTGAAAAGTTCTTAAGGAACAGTGTGAACAGCTTTCCCAGACAATAAAAGTACATACTGAGATTTTTTTTTCATTTACCGAATTTAGGCGTCATTTTACAAACTCTTGCTTTAGCGCGATAATTGCTCCTTCAGAGTCAATGTGGCTGGGCATGGGGAGTGGTTTAGGCTGTGCTTTAAGGATGTTAAACACCTTCCCAAAAGCATCCTCTTCTTGAGACAGAAAGGGGCAAGATGAGAGGACATCACTGGGACATGGGGCGGTTTTGCAGGCGAGCTGGACACATCCAGTGTTTGTGTTAGGGCAGCACAATGGCTGGCTCATTTGGTGTCAAAAGGCTCTGCCGCCTGCCACTCTGTGCTGAGCCTCTGGGCTCAAAAAGAACGTCACTTGGGAGTAGGACTTCTATTATTATAGTTTTCAGTCTGGCTTGGCAGGCTGCTGAAAAGTGGCTCAGACCTTCAGTGAGTTATGACAAGCCAACTGAAATTAATACCATATTTTACATTGTTTTAGAGAGTGACCTTTCCTCACTTGGGAAACATAAAGGAGCTCATCTTATTTCCCCAGCACTTCTTTCTGGGTCTGTGTTAATTTCCCATTGGTTAGGCTGAATTTATAATGCTGGAAACAAAGACAAATGCAGAAGATTTAAAATAGCTTGTTCATGAACTTTAAAAGTTCCCTTGAATAGACTGGGCACTTCTAAATGTCTCCTTATTTGCAGTTGGTTTCTGTTTTCTCTCTTGTTTTTCTTTTTTCTTTCTTTTTTTTTTCTTTCTCTTTTCCTTTTTGGAATTCCTGACTCAGATGAAAGAGATTTCCAGTATTACTGTGCTAGAAAATGATGGAAATTTATCTGTGCTTTCCACAATACTTTACAGAAAGGATTGCAAAAAAGCACCCTATGTCAAAGCTGTATTTCTTTCCTATTGCATTGTTAATCTAATTACTCAAGTATAATCTTAAAACACCTGATAATCAGATAGAATACACAAACTCACTTTGTTCAGTTTTTTAAATTGCATTGCATTTCTCAGTCACTGGCACCTGAATAAGGACAAAAGGGCAGACACCAGAGCAGTCACCTTCCGTCTTCCTTTGCATGAAGGATGGGTGGCAGCTGTAACCTTGTATGCTTCTTCTCTAGGAACTTGTTATGATAGATTAGCAAGGTGCTCTTTATTTACTAGGGGTTTTTTTTTTAGAAATTGTAAGCAGGGAAGTAGAACTGAGTCTAAGATCTAGTATATTTTATCAGAGTTATTACCTGTGGATTTAAATGTGTTGAACCATGATGAAGGAGGTTCTTTTATTCACCGCTCAGTTGCCTCTCTCAGAGCTTTGAGCAAAAGTTTTAGGGAGGAAGATAGATTTTTCTTAACAAAAGCACATTGTATCCTTCATGTGTAATCTAGTATCTTTTCTCATCAGCAGGGTTTCTCAGATAGAATTTGTGATGGATTGGATAATTGGACTTTTTTTCCCTAGCAAGATTGACACAGTGGAGATGACAATGTGGAGTTTTTTTTCCTGTTCAAGCCTTTGGACCCCAATCATCTTGATATGGATGTACTTTCTGGGAATCAAAGTTGGGGTGCTGTGAAGCTTTCGGGATTCCTGACAGCTGCTGGAGACCTCAGCTGTCTTTGTGATGTGCATGCCCCATGCAGTGTGTTGTACCCAAATTTGCAGATTTGTAAGCACTGTGAGCCCCAACTCTGATGGACAGAAAGGTGAACTCTTGACTGATTTATATAAGCCAGCTTTAGCTGTGGTCTTCAAGGGAAGTGTTCCATGGAGAGTTGAGATCTCCATGTAGCTGGTCTAGCAGCTTTTTGAACACAGTCAACCTTTGCCTTTATTAGCAGATTAGTAGTTATTTCCTTACGGTACCTTTCACGTTGTATTTTGTAATTCAGTTTTGGTAGGAGGACCTGTTAGGCACAGCCCAGCTCTGTCATTGTCTCTCTGTACCCTTTGCATGTAGCTGGGGAGGACAGCCCCAGCCTGAGCCATGTGCTCTGGCACATTCCTTCTAGCTCCAGGGTCTTCTCTAGGTACTTTGGGTGACTGGACTTCTTACTGTTTTACCTTTTTCTGATGTTCTCAAGATTTCCTGGCTTCCAGGGCTTTTATTTTCCCCCCATCTTTCATTAATTCATATTAGAGGTAAGAGAGCAGTGGTTGTTGTACACTGTGGTCCCAGGCTCGTAGTCTCAAAAGAGTCCCATTCGTCAAAGAAAACAAAAGCTGTGCTTCCCTTGCAGGACAGCAAAATGGCTGAGCTGAGCAATTCTGCTCATTAGGTCTGTGACTTGCTTCATCTCCCTCTTATACAATTATTTGCAGAGAGAAAAACTCCCATTGCATATTTTCGTTCACATCAGCCAAGCTTGAGGACTTGCTCTAGAAAGATTAAACTCGTGTTCTGTGTTTCCTGCCAAGATGCTGCAATCCACTGGAGATAAAATTAATTCCTTTTTGCTGAGTGAGAATCCAAAGCTATTTATTAATAAGGAAAAGAAACTGCCAGATCTTTCTCCTTCTTGTCTCGCATGTGTCGGCATGGGAAGGGTACTCATCCTGCTTTTGACCCTCCATTCCCCCTTTCCAAGGGACATTTTGTACAAATCAGCATTAGAATCATCAAGTTTCTGAAACCAGGTGTGACAGAAAAGGCTTTAGTTTTAAATGCCTTTGAATTTAAAGTCATTCATGCTTTCCAGTTTTCAATTTGAACAGTAATGAGGAGATTTTCAGGTATACCAGAAGAGTTAGTCTCTCAACTCCTTTTGGCTTTTACTGGTGGGATATGAAGAGAAAGCTGTGCTGTTGTCCTTGAAAGATCTCTTTGTAAATGTCTAGCATTTTGTGATGAGTTGGTGTTTCTCTCCAGGAGTCTTTGAAGCTAGTATTTTCCTGGATCCTTATTACCAGAATTACCAAGCAAAGCTTTATATTCAAATATTAAAAAGATTGTAATTGCTTTAATTAAAAAAAACATGCACCTACCTGCATTTGATTTATATTACAAATACCTGTATTATCAGGTTGTATTTGCCAGAGTAAATACGTGAAAGGTTTTAAGAACCTCATTACACTGAAGCTCATGGACTGAGCTGGCCTGTTTCACAGGTTTCACAAGGTTTTGTCCTATCTCCCTATGTGTGTGCATGTTTATGTGGGTGTATATATGTCCTTGTGTTTACCCTACCAAAAAGGTAGCAGCCTGAAGAGCCGTAGTCATCTGTGGTGCGGATAAATACCCATTGCCAGGTTTTCTGGAACTCCTGCAAACACTGGTGAAATTGCCTTGAATTGAAGGAAAAGGTTTGGTCTGCTCCTATGGATGCAATCTCAGTCTCTTCTGTGCAAACTAAAGCAAAGTGGAAAACTTCACTACAAATGAGAGGCAGGCTTGGAGTCACCATCCCTTTCTGCCCAGGTGTGTGTGTTCCCCTGGTAGTGTCACATGCTGTCACCTGAGAATCACTGGCATGACTAAGTGATGTGCAGGAGATCTTCTGCTAGCTTGAGATTTAATTTTATTTTTTTTCCCCTGCATGGGATTATATTGGTTTCTTGCACTCCCACTTAAAAATGCATGTTGGGAGAAAATGCTAGGAAGGTCTCAGCATTTTCTAACCTGTTCTGTAAGGGATTTTGTGCCGCTATTCTGTAAGATTTGTAATGCACACTGGCACAATATATTGTATCACATACAAACTTTAGCATTTATTTATACAGCTGTATGTAATGGTTCATCAAAATGCATCATGTTGGGGGGAATTTCTGCTTGTGTCACCAGATGAGTTGGGGACTAGTGTGAGCCAAACTCATTTCAGGAGCCGAGGTCAAGGCAGGCCCTTTTGAACTAAGGCTAACTTCAGAAAATCTCAGGAATTCAGAAATTAAATTTCACTGAGAAGTAAGTTAAGTAAATTTAATAAAGGGCAAATACTTTTTTCTCCAGAACAATACAACAGTCCAGCTGTGTGTGCTTTAAATGTGAAAATAGGAGGGGAGGCTCTAAATAGGAGGGGTGACAGATAAAGCAGGCAGGAAAGGAAAGGGAGTGGGAAGGTGGGAGCCCCTTTTTCCTCACCTTTGTTCAAGGAATGGCGCAGTAGAGGAGGGTCTCACTGGGTGTGTGATGGGGGTCGGAAGGTACATGTGTAAAATCTGGAAAGAGCCTTCAGCTTTGAGCGCAAAAAAGCCATCTTTGTGTGAAAGTGATCTTGGGAAGAAGCAGAGCAAACAACACTATCATAATGCGTCTTCTCTTCCTTGGCATGCAGTTGTCACGAGAGATTTGTAACTCTTTTCTTGGTTCATTGTTCCCCGGCTAGTGTATATTCTCCATTCAGTAGTGCCAGAATTAAGATGAAGCCTGCCCGTTTCAATAAGGCAGCTTTGTTGTCCAAATGGCAGCACTTGTATAGAAATTGGATTGACTCCAGCAGAGCTTGCACGATACACTGCAAAACTGTTGTCATATGATCCTTTTTATTACTAAGAAAAAGCCTGTTCTCAAAAAAATGGACTAGACCTCTTTTTAATTTTTTCTATTTTGTTAGGGAGGGGGAAAAATCACCATAAAATTCTTTCTATTAATAATAAAATGCAAATTTGAAAACTATGCCTAATGTTTGAATGACATAAAGAGATTGGATTAAGTAAAGTGGCATTAATGTAGAAATATGATTGAGCCCCATCTACTTCATTTAATGTATCAGGAGCTGTGATTAATCTGCTCACAGGTCTAAGTCAGCATGTACTGTTCAGCCTTAGCAAGAGAGGAATGGGAGGTGATGGCCCAAAGGGGAAGGGAGAGATGTTGGAGTGATACAAAGTACAGCTGCAGTTTCCAAGAAGTATAGTTCTCTCACCTACCTTCTGCATTTCCTTGAGATCTGGGAAAAAGGCAGCTTGCTCTAAACAAGCTGTTTGAAAGAGCAGACATTTCTTGGTACTCTGGGTTCATGTAGCACCCAGCACTGTGAGTCTCTCATCCAGGCCAGCCACAAGGGAGGATGCATCCTTATGAGAAAGACATTAACTGCTAAAGTCTTCCAGTGCTAATAATAGAAATTGCTGTTCCAACTCCAAGTATTTTATTCTCTAAGAATTTTTTTCTCCATTCTGGAATAAAGCACCTGGAAAGAGAACACTTATCAACTAGGGTCCAGGTGGTGGATTTGAAAAGAGACTTTTCCTCCCTTTAGTCTTGTTTTTTTTTTTCCCCAGTCAAGCAGCAGAAAGATAGGTGAACACATTTTGTTACAATTATTGACACTATTTGTTAACCATGAAATTTTACTAAAAAAATTGTGTTTTAACAGTAGGGTAATGTGAGGAGGAATTGCCTTAGGTCTAGATGAGTCTTATAAAGCACCTTTTAAAAAATTTTTAATTTATTAATACACTTTTGGCATGATAAGAAGCCTCATTTTGCAATGCTTTGTGATTTATGAACTGTTTCTTCTTTAGCTTGTCTTTTGCACATTGCACACAGCAGTGTGTTAATATTTGTATAGGTTTGGATGGTTACAAAATGTAATTGAGTTCCTAGCACGTATAGAATAGAATTAATAGATTTTAAAGCTGGAGGGACCAATTATGCTCATGATCTGATGTCTGTGTGACATACAGGACATCAAATTTAATCTAATAATTCCTGCAATAAAGGACATGAATTCTGGCTGAGCTTGACGTTACTCTTAAGGCATCCAGTTCTGATTTAAAGACTTAAGATGATAAAGCTTTTGAAATAGTTCTTCCCAGTGGTTAATTACCGTTCTTTTTTTTTTTTTCTTCTTTTGTTGTAAAAAGTTTGATACTTCTTTTCCTCTCTGAATTTGTCAAGCCACTGTTTGAGTTTTTTGGTATTCCATTTTTGTGTGCTAACATCAGCTGATGTTTGATATCAGAGACCTTTGCACAGGGAAGGTACAAATGACCAAGTGTTCTCTTAGATAACCTGAATCCTTGGACTCCTTCTGCCACTTCTGAAAGTTGTGTATTTTAGGGCTTTACTCTTGTAGTCCTTTACTTTTCTTAATAAAATTTATGTAAGTATTGCTACTTCAGTGCATCCTGAAATGTGCTTGCAAACACACTTCATAGTATTTGAGTCTCTTCACTTGCTCCACAGCATCTAGCTGGAGTCTCCATTCAAGTTCAGTTTTAGTAGAAGCTTTCTTCTACTAATAAATTTTTTAGTCAATATCAGGGTTTGTGGGGGTTTTGATTTTTTTTTTCTTCTTTTATTTGAATTTAGTTTGTGGATTTTTGTTTGTTTAGCATTGTAATTGAATATATTTCTGATTCCAGAGTTCCAAAATCCCCAATTCCCTCTCTAGACCTCTTTGTAGGGAAAGATAGCTTTCTTTACCTATCCAAATAGGTTAAGTGTTTTGTTTTAAGGAGAAGTTATGTGGGCCTTCCATTCTGTATTCTTGATCCGTTTCCTTATTTTGTATTTTTGATCCACTTCCTTATTTTGTTCTGCATGTGATGAAGAATTTGGGCTTTTGTAGATGCAGGAGCTGCAGCTCTTCTGAAGCCACTGGAACTCCAGTCTCCGTTTTCTGCTGCTTTTCGTTCGCCTGTTACCTTGCACAGCAATTTGGAGGGAGAAGCAGCACTGAAGCTGCTACTTCTTGAAGGGAAGAAAGGAAACAGTAAGTTCCAGCATCTCAGAGCCACTTGCAGGAGGCTAAATGCCCTTTTACCACAGAGATCAGCAGCATTTTGGGATCCTTTTCTGCCTGCATGAGGGTGTAGAAAAAGGTAGTATAATGTGATAATTTTTTTTCCAGACTTTGGATAGGGAGCTGCTGTTTGTGTTGTACGTGGCTTCTGTTCCTTGAAGGTTGGCCATGGAGAAGGGAGGTGCTTGTATCCACAAATGGTTACAGCACTGTCTCCATGCAGGAAAGGGCACAGATGTCTTCTCTCAGTGGCAGGCCGCTGGAAGCTCCATGACAATTTTGGTTTGCTTCTGTGAAAATCCAAATCCACCGCTTTCCAAGTACGTGGTGTAGGGGAGGTTACTACCGGTCACTTAGCAGTTTCCAGGTTTGCTGAAGCTGCTGTGTAGTGCTTATTAAGGGGATGGGAATATAACAGGTAAGCCAAGTAAATGGATTAGCTGTAAGCAGTCCTATTGTTGGCACTGCCTGGAGATAGGTTGTGAACCAGGCAGGCATGTCTTGCAAGCGATATTCTTTCATCCCCCCATCACAGAAGAGCAGCATAAATAGCGTGGCCTACGTTGAAATGATTCCTGGAGGAAAGAGGCATTTAAAGCCAAGGATGGCTATGGGTACTCAGAGCAAACTGTTCAAACAGAATACCATTTCCAAGAAGGAGGGGAGGGGAGAGAGGATGGGGCATTAAGCCAAGTGTCTCTCTGTCCATCTCTGTCTGAATGCCTGAAATGTTAGGGACAAATGATTCCTTCGAGGCAGGCAGCACCGCTGTCATCTTTAGAACCTTCATGGAGCAGCTTTTACCTTTATTTTTAGTGGTTGGCTACTGTTGGCTCGAGGGGGAGTTAAAAGAGGAAGGTCACTAAAGATGATGCCTTTGTGTTTTATCAACAAGAATGGTTGTGGGGGGAAAGGGTAGAAGCATTGTCCGCTTCCAGTGGTGCATATCGACATGTCTGGAGAAAGCATTTGCTCCAGCACAGGGATTGCTAATAACAGTCATGGCTTGTGCTTTTGTGCCTGCAGTCCCTGTCCAAGAAGGGTATTTGACTTTTGAGTCTGCTTACCCCAAGCACAAGAGAACATGGCTTTCCCGTGCCCGCTGGGCAGGCGGGATGCCCACCCACGCTGTGCAGTGGCAGCTGGGGGTGCAGGGAATGGGAATGCCGGCTGGTGCTTGTCCCCAGGCAGAGCCCTCTGGAGGGTGAGCTCTCCCTTCCCCTGCTCTCTGGCTTCTTTTCAGCAGAGCAGATAGCACTGATTAGTTCTCACTGAGGTGTGCTATTCTTGATGGTGTGTTTTTGGTGCCTTCCCCCACCATCCTGGCAAGGTTTACAGCATTGCAAATGCTTGACAGCATGGTTTGTTGGGATCAAAGGAGTTCAGGAGGCTTAAGGTTGTATATATGTGGTTTTTTATTATCTAATATTATCACTCATATTATCTAATATTACGCAAACTGAAAAGCTCAGGCAAAATAGTTGTCTCCACAGTGTTCCTTACTGTGCCTGCTGCACTCCAGGCTTCTTTCGGGGTGAAGCAGTGTTACCTGGGGCTGCCTCCCCCCATCAGCTCCTCCAGGTGTTACTGCAGTGGCTGTGTGTGTCCAAGGTGCTGTCTGCAGGCAAGGAGAGCTCACAACACAGCTCACACCTGCTGTGTTGAATCGTTCTCTTTAGCAAACTTGCTCTACTCCCCATCTTTCCATTATAGCACTTAGGTACCATAGGTATCTAAATTTGGTCTCTTTAGGTCAGAAAAAGACACTTTCCCAACCCTAGCATCAGTCTAGGCTTTCTACCTAGGTATATAAACAAGCCCTTTCAGCTGGACTGAAGGGGACTTCAGATACAGAAGAGGTTTTGGGCAGTTCCTGTCCGACCCTTGTTCTCGCCAACCTCACTCTGTCCTTTTTTTTTCCTCTTTTTTTTTCTCCTTTTATTTTATTAAGTTAATTGGATTTTGAGCTAATAGCAAGTTTTTGATGAAGATAGAAGGACATTTTCTATTGTGTGCATTAAAGTCACCTTTAAGGTAAATGTCTTACATGCAGACTACATTGTTTAAAGCGTCCTGCTGTTTCTGCCAGGTGGAGTTGCAGGAATTAACACAGTTTTATCACTTAGAAACAATCTTTCATTATCTACAGGCAAAAAAAAAAATACACTGGGAGATAGATTGAAAAATCAGGTGATTTGTATTTGGAGACTAAGGCTCTTGATAGAACATTCTTCCTCTGTACTCAGTGCTGGTGAGACCACACCTCGAATCCCGTGTTTGGTTCTGGGCTCCTCGCTACACAAAGGACATTGAGGGACTGGAATGAGTCCAGAGAAGGGCAGTGAAGCTGGTGAAGGGTCTGAAGCACAAGTCCTGTGAGCAGCAGCTGAGGGAGCTGGGGGTGTTTAGCCTGGAGAAAAGGAGGCTCAGGGCTGACATTATTGCTCTCTACAACTCCCTGAAAGGAGATGGTAGCTAGGTGGGGTTGGTCTCTTCTCCCGGGCAACCAGCCATAGGATGAGAGGAAATGGCCTCAAGCTGTGCCAGGGGAGGTTTAGTTTGGACATCAGGAGGAATTTCTTCACAGAAATTGTGATTCGATATTGGAATGGGCTTCCCAAGGAGATGATGGAGTCACCACCCCTGGAGGTGTTTAAGGAAAGACTGGATGTGACATTTAGTGCCATGGTCTGGTTGACAAGGTGGTGTTAGGTCATAGGTTGGACTTGAGGATCTCAAAAGTCTTTTACAACCTAATAGATTCTCTGATTCTGTGTAACACATTAAGTGTAAAAGGATTGCATGGACAGCTTCCCTCTGGGACTTTTGATATCCCCACTGTAAACCTGCTGTATCAGTTGTGTTGGAAATATAGCAGTTTTATAGGAAAAAATTGACTTTAAGCAATTGGTCTAAATAGGAATACTCATTTTCTGATGTGTTTGATTTTAAATCTTTGTAAATCCCCACATGGATCATTTCCCCCTCAGAAGTAATGTTTTTTTCCCACGTAAAGTAGTCTACAGTTATACCAAACCTCATTAATATTTAGCATAGCATGGAGATCGTGCAATTTGAGTATGTCCAATTTTCACTTGGGTTGTTTATTTAAAGGATTTCTATTAATGCAGCTCTTCAAATATCATGCAATGCTGTCTGCAAATAGAGGCATGAAATCACTGTAATGCAGAGAGATCCCTGCAATTCTCCAGTGGGCCTGAAGAGCTTTCTCAGTGCCTTGCAGCAGGTCAGAGGAAACTACTTCAGCTGCATTCTTCCACGGCCATTTCTGTGATTGCTTCCACCGTAGGAATGATGAAATGATATTTCACATAACTTTGTTCTTTTGGCAGTTCTTCACAGACAGCTTTGCAAAGCAGCAATGATCCATTTGAGCTCCACTTCAGGCACTGAGGGTGTCAAAGAGTGGGTACATGCCATCACTTTTGGTCTCATTTTATGTGAAGAATCAATGAGTTTCATTTCAGGAATGTTAATTGAGCCATTTGAGTTCAGGTATGAACTCTTTGCATAACTGCCTTCCATCGAGGGAGTGAGTTCACGTGACTCTTGCCTGTCCCTCCTGCCTTGTGTTGTTTCATTTTTTCACCACAGTCCTGCTCCTAGTTTATTCCATAATCTAGATTATGGCCGGGGCAAGACCTACATAAGCATATGGTGCACACTGCACGTTGCATTATCTGAAGTCAGGAGGGTGTGATTAATGGGCTTAGTGTTTTAATTTGGCCTATCTTACTCTCGTCTCTTCCCAGTGAGGTTGCAAAGCCTGACCAGTGACTGCAACTGCGGGGTGCGTGTGCAAAGTGGTGAGGTGACACTTATTTCCTTGAAGTGCTGGGCAGCTGCTGGAGGTAAACCTCTGCTGCCAGGAGCGGGGGTGAGCCTGCTTAAAACTGGCTGACCTGGTTTGGATGGCAGTGCTTTGCCAGATCCAAGTGTCTCAGGGCAGCTTGGGCTCAGCTCTCTGAGCACCACTGGAAAGAGTGGGTGATCTCACTCATGGTCACATCAATGATGTTTTAGGCATTGCTGTGGTGTAGATGCCTCAGATTTGTAGCGGGCAGCCACTTCTGGTGTACTTTTTATGATGGGGTTCACCAGATGTAGGGGTCCAGTCAGAGAAGAGCTCATACAAGCTGGACCAGAACTCTGATCTGTCTTGTGAATTTGCAGTCTGGAATGTGAAGGTTGTACCTTCATCCTCAAATTTAGAGCATCAAATGGTTTGTTAGCGCAATACTTGGCTGTCCGCAAAAAATGTGTTGGGTGTCTGTCCTGCACACATGGCAAGAGGCACTGGCTGGCCTGTCAGCTCGCCATGCTAGACAGACAGGGGCTTTACCTGCTGTGTGGCACAGTGGGAGAGGATGAGTAGATCAAAGCAGCAGGTACAGAGGCTCCTGTATCTACACTATATTCGAACTGAGCATTTTATTCCAGACTAGATATTGTCTGGTCCTTTGGACTAAATGTCCCACTGCATGTGTGGGTTGAATCTGCCCAAAGCACTACTTGTTTCATATACTTCAATCTTAATTCAAAGATGTGAAGGCACGTGGTGTGTCCCTGGAGCTGAATTTCTCTTCTAGTTTTTTTCTGAAAGGAACTTCATTTGGGCCCAAATGAAGCAGAGCCACCCTGTGAAGAAAGCCAGCTTGCAATGGGAGGGATGGCTTAGGGGGGGTTGCTTCAGAACTGCTCTGGACCACCCACTTGTGTGGACACAGCCAGGGTGATCCTAGCTGGAGGTTTAAAAACCCCAGGTTTCCTTTGCCTCTGTGGTACCAAAGGGGGGTCATGTGGCTTATGGGAAGCCACTGCGCCTCAGGCTGCCCCATCTGCTTCAGGGTGGGCGATGTGGGCTCTCCAGGTGAAACCTGCTTCATCACAGCTGAACGAGCACATCTCTGGCTTCTGGAGTTCTCAGAAATGCTGCATGTGCCTTGTGATGGGAGGTGGGGGCCTTGCCCTGCATTCGTCTTTCATGTTATTGCCATTGCTACTTTTGCAGCGAACCCCACGCTTCATTCATAAAATAATCTTGAATGTGTAGCAATGGGGCATGGTTGTCAGCCTTGATGATAATTCAAAGACTTGTATTTACTTGTAATAAGACATCTTGGAAGGAAAATGAGGCGAAGCTTCACTTTACAGCCAGCTTGCTTAAGGTAGTAAAATTAACTTAGAGATACAAAAATTGAAGTTGTATCTCTTTTATCCATGGTGTTGTGTTCAAACAAACTAAATTAGAAGCTTTGTTTGTGGACTGATAGTCAGAATTCTAAGTTTTTATTTATCTTGGAAAGATCTAATAGTTTGTTTTTAGTAATAACAATTCTCCTAATTTTTATGTTAGACAGTCAAATGTTGTTGGCTTGGATATCCATGTCCTTCAGAACTGCTGTTTTTAATTTTGGGATTTGGAACAAACCCAGCATCTTAAGTTAAAAGCAAAACTTTTCTCAGCAGGTTTAGACAAAAAATAAAGTGATTGTATCACAGAATAGATGCACTTAGCAGCCGAGGTTTTTGATTCCATGGTTACAACAACAAAACAAAAAAAGCCATAGCCAGTTGGTGATTTTATTGTTCAAGTCAGATGGCCTTTCTTTAAATTAATTTTAATGGACAAGAAAGAAAGAATGTATTGCTGTACTTGTGCAACTGAAGTTTATGAAATAGGATTGGAAAAATACACAGAATAATTGGGCACATCCTGTACTTAGTGAATCACCAAGCTAGTGCAATAAACATTGCTGGGTTTGGGAATTTAAATCTATATCTTGCTCTTGCCAAGAACAATAGGAATTGCTTGGGATCATAGGCTACCTGAACTATTTCTTGTGCAAAATTGTTCTTTTCTTTGGGTATTCTGTGTTCTGAGGTAATTTCTGGTTTCATAAAATAGGTGTTAGTCCAGTTCTCTGACACCTTAGACTGACTCAGTGGAACCTAGGAGACAAACTAGGAGCTGTACGTGGCAGGACCTCTGCAGACGTTGGTATTGGTAAAGGAAAAGGATTCCTGAGCAGGAAACTATTCAGTCTAACTAACATCTTCCTTCAGAGAAACAGTCTTTTGTCTTCAAAAGTAAAAACAAAAGCTACAGACATTGGATAATTCCAATCTTGTTTGCCAGATAAGAGGGATAAACTTGTGAACATGTTTAAGAAATTACTAAGTTTACAGAAAACAGACTGTTACTTAAGGGGCATGAGAACCATTACAAGGCCAGAAACAAACACAACATCCAAATCGGCTCTTGAATACGCACGTGGCTCTTGCAAATTATGAGAGCTGCACATGCACAGGCTTAATGGAATCCTGATGGAAACCATCCAGGGCTGGAGTCTGGCTCCTGGTGAAATTAGGGCTGCTGTCTGGCTAGGACTGAAGTTTGGGTCTCAGGCAAACTGACTGAGATGTTTTCTTCCCTCAAGGAAATATGTGTTTAGTTGTCAGCCAGAAAGACAGGATTGCTTGTGTGCAAGGCTTTTGTAGCGTTGCTTAGTGTGAGCTCTGGACTTCTTCCATCTTATTTACTTACCCAAAACATGATCATCCTTCTAAGGAGAAATTTTATTGTTCTTCCCAGTAGCAGAGGCAGTGAACCAGGTGTACACTGAACACTGTGCTCCTGTTGTTTCACCCTCTGAGGACAGCAGCCATCTAGCATTTTTAATACCACTGAGCTGAATGGCAGAATTTATGTATTCAGCCAAACCAACCAGTAGTTTCTTTGAGTGTCTGCAAATATGCATTGATAAGTCCCTAAAGGGTCTTTTACAGCTCTGCTTCATCTGAGGAACAAGAGCCAAGAAAGTAGGAATAGGCTGGAAAAGTCTCATTAGCCCCAGAGTAGAATTTCTGAGTAATGTTTGAAGTAGTGGGACAGCAGAAAGAAATGGTATTACCAAAATTTCTATGTTAGCACAATTTATGAATGTTAAACTTTAAAACATGTTTTTAATAAAATATGGCCTTTTTTGTTAAAGATGTGGCTTCTATTGGGGGAAGAGAGGAATGGGTTCAACCAGCAGAAAGCCTTCCGTGGTCTTCGTGGCCTCCTGGATAAACACCATTAAAGGTTCAGGACGTTTCTTGGGAGGGGAAATCAATTTTCTGCACTCCTCAGTTCAATGCAGATGCAGCTGTGGCCATGCTGTAGGTGACTCACTCTGTGGCCATCTTTTTAATGATGAAACTATTATGTGCTGCACTGCCCATTCAGGCATTTTGGTTTCTAATTTTCTAATTCTCTACCCCTGGCTCCCAGAAATATGAATAATGATGCTTTTACCAGAGAGGTGGAAATGCTCCCTGAGACACACCACTAGGGCAGGATGTGCTGTTGGCTGGTGCCATGGATAGTATTAGGGATGCGGGAGCGTAATTGGCTTGAACTTCTGCTCACCCCTAGACTTAAATCCAAAGCTTTTTTATCAAGTTCAGATAAGGTCCCTACCTCTATTTGACTCCTGTTAGAGCTCTATCCTTCTGTGTAGTTCCTGGTGGTGTCTCCCCCATTCTCTTTGGGGTTTCAGGTGGGAATGCCAGCGTGTTGTGGATGCAATAGTTGAACCCTGGCCTACAAAACCCAGCCAGCTCAGATGATAAGGAAAGGCAGCTTATTACTCCAAGAACTGCCTTTCCCACATCAGGTAGATTTGCATCAGGCAATTGCATACATCAGATGCTGATCTTTACTACCAAAAAATACAGCAAGGAAAATCCCATTTCTGAAAGTCTTTCTACTGTACACAGATCCAGATGTATAGCACTGCTCTGTGCACAGCAAATGGGGCTCGTATGTATTTTAATAATGTAAGTGTAATGTAATTATTCTCTTGTCCATCTGGCAGGTGGTGTTTTCATTAAGAAGTGAATAATCTAAGCTATAGGCTCTGTAGAGGGGGATGAGTATGGAGGAGATTCAGGTCATCTGCTGTGGGACCATAAATAGAAGCTAACAAGGGAGCCCTTGCTGTCCTTGTCCACTAAAACTGAAAATCTGTTGCTTTTATTTTTCCTTTAGCAGACTGCTTGCAGGCTTAGAAGCTGGTCTATTAGTGAAAACTTTTCAACATCATGCAGTTTAATTCCTCGTTTATGGCAGTGGCTGGAGGTACAGTGTGAAAAAATAGGTTTTATATAAGAGAAAAAACCCTAGGTCCTTATATAAACCACTCTGCATAGGAAGATAAGATTAAAATCACACTTGTAGAGGTGCCTGGTATGTTTCTGGGCATGATGTACTGATTGAAAAATAAACTTAGATTACTTTTTATTCATATAGAAGGTCCTGATTTAAAAAAAAGGCAAACCAAAACACACACAGAAGAACAACAAGCCTGAGCCATACTCAAAAAAAAAAAAGTTTTGGGAGGAGTATTGTGTGTAGCTTTCTAAAGGAAGTCTGGTTGGTCTCTGACCATCTGTGTGGCATAGTCTGTCTTCTGATGTCCACATGGAAACAGGAGCAATTTCCTCTTTCCTTGTCCTAGCAGGACTTTCCTTGGCACAGCACAAGGCCTAGTTTGAGTTTTGCCCTGGAAAGATATAAATATCCTGGCCCTGTCCCAGGAACATTCAAGCAAGGATTAGGTTTTATTTTTTATCTGGTAACATTCAGAGAAACCTATCAGGTTGACCAGGCTGGGAGGGGTTTTCATTCAGTAAAGCTTGTAAATAAAGAAAACTGAGTTTTAAAAAAACATTATTATTTTTAATCTCTAATTTTAACTTTAGAAGGGGATCCTGAAATGGTGCTGAGCATCATTTGCTCATGTGTTTTGTAGGCATCACCAGGCAGAAGGTTAGAGATTGTTGTTGCCCTTCTGCGAAGGCGCAGATTCCCATTCCGACGGGCTCGTTCTTTCATGGAGGTTCCTGCTTATTTTCCTTCCCAGTAAAACTCAGGTTTGGTTGCTGTTCAGCCAGGGTGGAACACAGAGGCTGTCGCACCACCACTTCCAAAGAAACACCTCCTAGGGTGTTCATTACCTTGGCTGCAGATAATGGGAAACTAAAAACAAACCTGAGCAACAGCCCCTTGAAAACAGCTTTAGAGGCTGGGTGCCAAACTGTTTAGCGCTGTCTGGAGGTGCTAGTGTGTCTCTTCTCATTAAGGGTGCTGCTGAGCCTCTTTCTTTTGTGTGGGCACTGAGAATACTTGAAAGGAGATATTTAACTACTGCACAACTTACTCAGTACAAAGAGCAATGGGAGTAGAGACAGTAAATACAGCATCCCAGGCAAATGGTGAGCTAAAGCTTTGCTGTAATAAAGCATGGGTGAGCCTTTGTCAGACATGCATTTTTCTCTCTATTTAAAGATGTTATTTATCCCCCTGACTTCATGAAATGTTATCTGGAAAGGTTTGCTGTGCAGATCAGTCTTTACCCTAAGTCTCCTTTGATACACTCTGCTTTAGAGGGGTTTCCTTGTGTTCTGTAGGACACAGTGATCTCAATGTTTTGTGGTTTCAAGCAAGAATTTGTTTCTCTGAATGCATCAAGCCTCAGTCATTTGTGTATGTGTGTGAAGGTCAGTGGGCTTGTCAGATACCCAATTGTAAATCCTGTCACTAAATCAATTTCTTTTAATTAAAAAAATGTGCTGCTCTTCAGAAGAAGTGCACCCTTTCATCTGGATAAAATCCATTATATCCCAACACAAATATGATAGCCGTGAGCTCTCTGCTAGTCTCATGTTGGCTGCTAGTCTCAGCTGGTACATTGGAGGTTTGGAAATATTGGTGGTCAGACAGGGGCTGTGTTTTCCCTTCCTCTGAAGGAAATGACTGTTGTTACTATTCTGACATCACCTAACTTTGCAGCCTTAGAAGGAGAAAATGTTAATATCAGAAAACAAGTAGCCACGCCAACAGGTGAGAGATGTTCAAGCCCCATTCTTGCTCCCTGTGGCGCCTGCACCAGAGGCAGAGAGAAGTCTGTCACAAGGGCTAAGAGCAGGACAGGATTTCACATTCATTTGGTAATTCCCTTGGGGTTATACTCTTAGATGACTTAATGACTTGGTGTATAGCCCGTCTGGAAGATAAGCAGGCATAATTCATTGCAGGCAGGTCGTTCATCCTTTGAGATAACCAGCAACTACACGCCATAGGGAGAAGGGAGATAAAGACACTAGGCATCAGCAGCTGTAGTTCAAGGTTTCAACCCTTCCACCTCCTTCTGAGACCCAAAAGTCATTTACAGTTGATAATTCAGTCATTTGCTTTCTTTAGAGAGAAATACAGTGGCAATGGTTGGCTGAAGTGAGTGCATTTTCCGTTCTGCCCATGCCTTTCAACACAGGCACAGCATAGCTCTACCTGGAAGCAGGCATTCTTGTGTCACTTAGAGACTTCAGGGCTGTGTTAAATGCTAGTTTTGAAAACTTACTGTAAATTGATTTGTTTTTCTGGTGTTATTTAAATGTTGTTCATGTACTGCTTGGCATGCTTACACAGTGTTAATTTTAAGTTTCAGTGCAAGTGAAGCTTTAAGGGGTCCAGTTTATGTGTTGGGTCCAAACTGAGGCACAAAGAGAGAGAGTATATTATATTTTATATATATATATATAATATATTGTATTTGTTGATTTTCTTGTAAAAAGACATTTACTTTCAGTATCAGCAGGTACATTTTAAAATTGAACAAGTTCCCACACAACCATGCTGCTCCAAAGCCAGCAAATATTAGGATCAAACATATGACATGACTTCTCCCTAGTTAATATTCCCTCCTCCAAAAAATCTGTAGTCTGTAAACAGCAATCTACATCTTGAGATCCCTTGCATGCAAAGATAAATGATTGTCTCAGTGGGTACTTTATGATGACTAGCTCTCAGTATAACATTTTTATCTTGTCTGCGTGCACAGCAAAAGAAATAACAAATAAAAGGCTTTTGATATAGTCATATGATGGCCACAATGTGATTCACAGTCTGTGATGTTGCTTTATTTAAGGAGGAAGGGAGGGACAGAAGGAAAAGTCTATTTTTGTTTGTTTGTTTTCTAATTACTTGGGGTGTTTTTTCTTTGACTCAGCAGCTCTGAAGAGTACATACTGTACTACAGTAACCAGCAGTCAGGGCTGGGAAATGGAACGATGGTGATAATAGAAGTAAATATCCTGCATTCTCAGAGGGATTAGGTGGAATTAGTCTCGTTATGGTTTGGTGTGGTGTCACAATCCCTCTGCATCAGTGCTGTCCTGTATGTAATCTTTCAATCTCTATTTCTCAAGTGAAGTACGGAGAACAACCAAGTAATCAGAATAGTTTTATTTTCACTTTAGTTTCTTTTAATTTATGGAGCCCACGTGTTTAGGTGATGAAAGCATTCACCTTGCACAAGAAACCATGCAAGAAACAAAACAGGTGTCTTGTTTTCAGTACTTCACTTGACGAATATGGTGCTTATGGCCTGTCTGGAGCGTGTCCTAAGAACAGAGAGTAGAGTGATTTTGACTGACATGAAATAATTTGATATTTGACATTAAAAAATGTGGGTGACGTGGAATACCTCACCCCCTACCTTGGGATGCTTTCCTGTCAGTCTGCACACTACACAGCAGGAGTTGCACTTGTCATGGCATACACCATGTCACTCAAAATGGTTTGAATCCCAACTTCCAAGGTGAGCCCTTACTACTTTTAAAGGTGTTAAATTGCATTTGGGATTTCAAATAATGAAAACGCTCAAGGCTATAACGGATTGCAGGTGGTTCTGTCTGCAAGGGGAAGAAGTGCAGCCTGTGAACTGCTTTGTGCAGGAAGGGATCCTCACTAAAGCACTTGTCATCTTCGTGTCCTGTGTCAACCTGCTCCGTTACAGCAGGACATTCACATGTCATGGTATGTTAAATACAAGAATTTCTGGCTCCTTAGGGGAACAGCTTCACTTTAGTGAGAGCTATTCATTAGAGAGAGTTGGGTGTAAATTCTAAGCAGGATGCGAATTTTAAGCAGGATATCCAGGCAGAAGAGCGGGTGTGTTGATGGTCACTGGGGAAAAAATTCTGGAGACAGTTGTTCAGAGGTGCATGGCCTCTCAAGAACTCGGGATGAAAACCACTGTTTACTCTGTCTCATGGACTAAAAGCCCTGCAAAGTGCATTCTTTGCAACATGCTCTTCTGAGAAGTCACAAGTGATGAGGAGGTTTGTGGAAAGGCAGTGGGCTTCTTTCACAGGTAGCAGCTCCTATCTGGTTCCTGTCCAGAGACTGCTGTTACAGATTTTTGATGCTTTATTCTGTGCTCTGCTTCCAAGGTTCATCACAGTACTGAAAAACCTAAATATGCCCTCTTACAGCCTTTAATTATGTGATAAAAACTGTGTCCAGTTTAAAGTCCATTCTTTTACCAGAGAAGGTGACCTGGTGATGGCATTCTCTTGTGAAGAAACGGGACTTCACGCTTGCTGTTGATGGCCTGCCCTCCTTCTCTGTTCTTTACTGTATTTTTTTCATTTCTCTTGTGATTGTAATTGCACTAAATGCATTTGATAATGCAGAAGTGACCTATTTTGTGCACAGTTCAGCCAATTCTGCAATTGCCTGTAGGGTTTCCTAGCAATGTTCTTCAGCTGCTCCTTGGCTTACAAAAGCCTGATAAGTTAGGCATGGCTAGCACAACGTATTTGAGGCAAGGAAACTTCCAGGTAACGGAGAAGGATGAGCCATACAGATGTGAACGTGTTGGACCAAGTGTTAGTAAGGCAAGCTGGAGGAACAGACTGGGATGAGTAGAATAGATGCCATTAAACATATTAAACTGTTGGAGGCCCTTTGTACAAGTTTGTTAATATCCAGTGGCATGGCCAAACATTGTGCCCCTGTAGGCTCAGCAGTTAATGTATGGTACCTCTGGCATCTGCAGTACCTACTGAACTATAAAAAAAATAGATGAGCTGGGACCCATTACCATAAACACTGTCTGCAGCACTAACCCTGGTAACAGATTGTTCTGTGCCTCATTAAAGGAGATAGCGCTGTCAGAGGAGTCAGGGCTTCATTTTGCCGTGTTTGCTATATAATCAGTTAATTTTGCTTAATAGTGCATTGCATCGCAGATGTGCAAAAGGGCAGAGCCGCTTCCTTTTCTGCATAAAACCTCCACTCTGGTGCAGCTGCAATTTTAACAGAGTGTGTTACAGCCAGTGAGCTCACCTTAGTCACTGTCCCTGCCTTGACCTGTCCTGGGTTCTCCCAACAGCCCTCTGGACAAGTGGTGTGCTTGTACAAGTTCAAGGTACAAGTTCCTCAGATGAGAAGTTAGACACAGATGTGTATGAGAGTGGTCATTCAATGTCTGCTGTGTTTGTACCTTTTTTTTTTTAATCTTATATAAGGCACTGTCAAGGACTTCTACACATTTCAATGGAAAGTACTTAGTACCTGTCTTTCATCTAAGCATTACTCAGAATGTGAAAGTTAGCATTACTAACTTCCAACGAGATGAATCCAAATATCCCTATCTTAACATGAATCTTTACATTTTACTTTCCTTTGAGTGCAGCTTTTGGACAGATAATTAACAAGTCAAAGTAAGACAAAATATGTGGAGAAGCTAAACATTGCAATTCAAGATTTTAGAAGATCAGTGTATTACACAGTAAAACACATCCAACAATTAGTGCTAATCGTATACTGCCTAAATTTGTAGTGAAACTAGGTATGTATAAATGGTTTTCTTTAGATGAAAATTAATGTATTTTGAGTAAATAAGTATATTCTGTACTCACTTATCCCAATATGAGAATGTTAAATATAACTGAGTTTATAAACTCTGTAGTGTGGTGTGAACATCTTGATTGAAAAAAAACCCTGCAAAAAGTAATGCTAGATGTCCGAAGGGCACTTGTTTAGAAGAATAGGTAGACATGTAATTAAGTTCCTCTGCCTTCAGAAAAGCAAGCAGGCAAGCAACTGCTTAAATCTAAATGAGCTTCAGTTGTGTTTACTTCAAGAAATACTTAAGTATTGTAGTTAACCATCCACATGAAAGATTTTCCCCAGTAAAGACTTGCACACACACAGAAGGAGAAAGGTATTTCAAAACCTAGGTATGATTATAGGTGTAAGCACTGTGTTTGATTTTAGAAGAACCTGAAGGAAGTAAGTGCATGAATCTAATTGAAATTCTATGAGTCTGTCTTGGGTCCCTCTGAAAGCCGTGGCCTCTTTTAAATGCTAACAGCTGAGGGAGGTGCTGGCCCTTCCAAACTGATTTTACATTAGCACATCCAACACCTTGCTGGATGTTTCTCCCTAGATGCTCAGTGTGAGGATGGAACCTTCTGCATATGATTTCTCCAGTATTGCCAAATGTGCGTCACTTTGAATATTTTTGAACTGAAAATCCACATCAAAATAGCAGTGTGTTTACAAACATCACTGCTTATCACCCAGAGAGATTTGCAGAAGATAAAGGGCAGGGTGGGGGCATGATGGTTCAATTGCTGGAGCAGAAGAACCTTTTGAAAGCTAGAAAGTCCAGGTGAGAACTTGAATTCATAGAAGCCTGACTTGGCTCCCTACTTGAGTCCAGGCGTCCTACATAGGAAGGTTAGATCTAAATTTTGAACTGTGCTCTTTCTCTGCTTTTGAAGGATGAACTAAAACTTTATAAAAAATACTTGAATTTGCAGTGCTTGGTTGATTTCATCTGAAGCCATGGCTGTGAATTCCCAAGGTGGTCTCATGCTGACTGAGGCAGGATGCAGAGCAGAGAGAGGAGTGAAGAAGAATAAAAAAGAGACGAGTGGACTCTGGGAACCCTGTTTGGAGCAGTGCCACCCAACATGAGCCTGCGCTCGCATCTTGGTGGTGAAGCTGTGCCTAGGCAGGCAGCTCCCTAGACAAAGGAGCTGCTAAAGGTGGAAAACTATACACTCATGCAACCACCTAATCATGTCCAGAAAATCCAGTGGGACAATCCAGGGCAGACCTGGGCAGCAGGTCTGTTTCACAGCTGTAGCCGTGGAGTTGCCATGCTGTCCTAAACAGATGCATTGGGACATGGAGGTAAATGCCTTTAAAGAAAAGGAGGAAGATTTGGGGTTCACTGGGGTTAGCTCTTAGGACAGTAGGCTGGAAGTCTTGTTGGTGCCCTGTGCCTGGCAAGTCCAGTTCCAATGATTGAGCTGTGTGGCCCGTGGGATCCATCGCCATGGGCAGGCAGTGGTGCATGCTACATCCAAACTGCAGGTTGCTCAAATCAATGGTCTTACATAATGGGGTGTACAGAATCTCTGGGATTTTATTTTATTTTATTTTAAAAACGACTGGCAGCAATATGCCCTTCTGAAGCTGGCAGACTTCTCCATTAGCCCTTCCACTTGCATGTAGACACATACAGTCAAACTTATGCAGCAGCATGTCACATGCAATTTGTATTCTTTGTTTGAGAAGCAGCCTATAGACAAAACTCGTTTGCTTCTCCCTTTTGTGGCATTAAACTGTTACTGAGGGGATTTCAGAGGCACGGCTGGGTTAGGCACCTGATTTCTGCTGACTTGAGTAGGAATCAAGGCATGTGCTACTGCCTCTGGTGACTGAAAATCTCCCCACAGGTTTGGCTCGTTGAAAGCTTCTTCTTTTTGTTTAGAAAAGGATGAATAAGTCATAAAATAAGGAGTCTGTGCTCTTTTGCTCTTTGGGGGTGAAGGCCTTGTCTTGTTAAAGCTCTTAGGACTGTACCTATTTATTTTTAAATTTCTTTTAATAGCTGCTTGTTTTCTGACGTGCAACTTCAGCTTTCCCAGCGTTGACCAGGAGATGAATGGTCAGGATCCCAGTCAGTGCTGGATTCTGCACCCGCTGCCTGGGGTGCTGGAACAGTAGGTGCTGCCTGCTTTGCTCCTGCACAATACCTTCAAAGTTAATCTGCTTTTAGGCTTGTTTGCACTCCCTTCTTGAACAATGTATGCTGTGTGCATTGTTTGCTTTTCAGGCTTTTAGTCAAGCAGAAAGGCAACTTTTGCACTTACTTTGTGCCAAAAGTGATGGAAGTATTTTCCCCATGTTCATATTTGGACTCAGTAATGAGCTTAACTGTTTAGTAACTGCTGTAAGATAAGCTCAGAGAAAGAGTTTAAAAATTGCTGTAGTTTAGGCATGTACTGAACTGTACTGCTGCCTTACTGGAAGAGGTGGACAGGTATTCTGTAGGAAAGGGCAGCAGGAAGGCTCTTTCACTGGGATTGCTAATGACAGGGCACAATAGCCTCACTGCTGCCTTAATAGCTCGGTATTACAAACATGTCTCACAGAGTCTCCATCAATAGCATTGCCAGCTTTCAATATGTAGCAGGAGAAGCGAGGTCACCATTAGGGCCTTGACTCACGGAGCTGCGGGGCAGAGCTCCCACCTTGCGCGGCCGTGCTGTGCTGTGCCAGCGGAGGAGCTCGCCCTGGAGCCAGGGCAGGCAGCACTGTCCCACAGCCCTCAGGGCTGTGTCAGGGATAGACAGCTTCGTCTTGTGGATAAGGCAGGAGACACAGCCTGGTCCTGTGGGCAGGGATTAGAGCCAGAGGCTGACAAAGGAGCATACTGAATGAGTTTATATCTTGGCCATGCACCTTGCTGGATGGTGGCACCCTTTTGGGAGGTGCTGGTGAACCTCCCATGCTGACAGTCCTGGGCTACACTTGGGAGTGCTGTCTGCCCCTTCCAGGCTGGCTTTTCGTGCCCTCTGCACAAAGGTGCTGCTGTACCAGGGTCTTCCCTCAGCCTGTCCTCTTTTGGAAGCACTGGCAGAGCCTTTCCCTTCCATCCTGCTAGACAGGCAAGTTTCAGCATCCCCCTTCTCTGGCTGCAGCAGCCTGGGGAGTGAGCCCTGCATGGGGTAGCACCAGGGTGGTGGGTGCACAGCCTGAGCCCTGGCCCCTTGGGCAGCCCCCTGACATGGCATGAGCATGGTCAGGTGACTCTGTTGTGGCTTGAACACTTGCTCACATCCCCTTGGGTCTGGGCTCTAATCCTGGCTTGAAATTTTATATTGACAGAGTTAATTCCTGACTGCTTCAGACTGCAGAAACTGGTCTCTGATAAGGCTGTGTTTAATAAGGATATTCGTGGTAAAGAGCTTTGTTGGCTAGACATAGCTTTGCCTTGCTGAGCTCTGTTCTGTCAGACGAGAAGGAGAAGGTCCCCTCCCAGTGTGCTCCCTTCTTGCAGCCTGGCAGTGTGGTGGAGTAGGAGACAGAATGGGGGTGGGGGGTGATACCCCTTTCTTTCCAACAAAAAAATAGCCACTAAATATCTTTACACAGTTGGCTGGAAGCAGCACACGGAGCCAGAGTAAATGTACTCCTGCAGTAAGCCTAAACTCTTAAGTAAATGCCAAAAATAAAGCAGCCTGCCTTACTTTTTCCACCTTACATAGCAGTTTCCAACCACATCAAGTGAAAAGTCTAGGTGGGTGTATGGTGTTTATCATCACTGAGTAATACACATTGCATTAGCTGGGACATTTGTTTTGTACCTGACTACTGGTTTAAAAATAGTTCTCGTGAGGGCAGGAAAGATTATTTAAGTTTATATTGCCACCTAAGAGATAGGAGTGTGTCCCTGATTTGGGGAGGAAAGCTGGGAATGTAAGAAATACTTTTTAAATTTTTTTTTTTCCTTCCCCCTTCTACTACAACTGTAAGTGGATTGAAAGACTCTGGAAGTGCAGTATCCAGCAGTGCAGTCTCACTTTCTGTGAGATCGTGGCAGAGTGGTTTCTATGCCTGCATTCATCTGCAGCAACTGCATCATCCAGTATTTGAAAGTTGTTTACATAGGCGGTAGCAAAATTTTACGTCCAGAGCAATGGAAAATTGTAAACAGTTTTACATCCATACTGTCACTGGCACATGGCCAGAGATGGATTGAGGAGGTCCATGAAATTAGGGTGAGAGTCAAAGTTCAAGTCTACCCTTTCTTTACAGCCTCTGAAAGTCAGAAATATACCAAACACAAACCCAGAGGATATATGAGAGTTAGCAGTAGGGAAACACTGGTGCATCTGGAAGTGCTGGACAAAGAAAACCTTGTTACCTTGTGGTGCCTTAGCCTTTGATGCATTCATTTCAGTCACAGGATGTTCAGGTTTAGCCAGGAGTTGGCAGCCAGATGGACCGCGAGGCAGTTCACAGAGTGACTCAGTCTAGGCAGCATGGAGAGTCATTCACATAAAGGTAGCCTATTACAGTATTTTCATAGAATTTTTTTTTCCCTGGGTTTTCATGTTTTTGTGGTAGTGCTTGGGTTTTTGTTCGTGGTAGTTTTCCAGTTGATCACTGCTTCCTGCCTTCTTTCCTACCTGGTCATGCCTCCACCTCAGTGGAATGGAGATAGAGGGCTTCTGTTGGCCTTGTCCAGCTGTTGTTGGTGGCCACATGGGCTTGCCTTTTCCAGGACCTGTCAGGAAAAGGTGTGGTCAATGTAAAAACTGTGACAGCATCCCTGTATTTCCTCCCCATCTTCCCACTCCTTTGCTGTCCATGCTGGCATCATAGAGGACGGAGAAGCACCTGTAATGTTTGATTTAAGGCACTCGTCCTGCTGCTCATTGCTTGGTGTGATCCCATTTCTGCAGTCAGTCAAGCTCTTTAGGAAGAACTGTTTCACTTGACCTTTCTTTCTAGAAAGCTGTGGTCTTGAGGCTGTATCACATGGTGGTGATGGTGTTTTTTTCCTAAATGAGGAAAGGTAGGAATTTATGCTGGCTTTTCTCAAGAGGGAGCTGAATAGGAAAGGTTCTCCTCTGAGTCAGGGTAGACAGATTTCTCCCTTGGACTGAGATTTATCAGTTTCTTATCATGTCATTTGATGCCTGCTTAATTGCTGTGGAAACACCAGAGTGAGGAGCTAGTGATCTTTTTTAGAAGTAAAAGAAATTAAAAAAACGGAAGGATTAAATAGTTTATTCACTGAGGCTGAAATTACAGATATTAAGTGTTTTTTCTGTTTTATTGTTAGACAAACCTTTATTATTTGTAACAAGTTATTTTTTTGAGAAGGGCAAAAAGAAAGTCTGTAGCACCTTTTTCTTGGTAGAGATGAATTATCATGTTGTTTCTGCTACTAATTCCTTTTCCCATACCTTTTTGCCTGCCTGCCTTCCCTGTCATTTGGGGCATAAGGGTTGGCCTTCAGTCACCTTAGTAGAAACACCATGGTTTTGAGATAAATTTCTGCTTTTTCATATGCTTTTATTATGATTTGGTTTATTTCTCTGGGTATGCAGTGATGAGAACAGCTTGCACAGAATTGTGATCCCAGCAATGAAAAGAGAGAAACTCAAAGAAAAAATACCTTCAGGAAGAGAGAAGAGGAGAAAATCATTATGGTCCAGCTTTAGGTGTCTCTGTGCCTCACAGGAGCAGCAGGGCAGTTCTGATCTTGGGGCCTCTGAAAGAAGCCTCAAGTTCAGGATGCCTCACTAGCCTCAACTCCCAGCTTGGACATCCAGGATGCCTAAAGGTGTGCAGTGGGGCTTGTCTCTCTCTTCCTTGCCCTCTCTCCCCAGCATGGCATGCATCTCCAGCAGGGGATGGAGGGGGTGTGTGTCCCAGTACTGGGATGGTTGCTTCAGGGATGTATATATTGTTGGTTTGGTATCAAAGTAGTTTTAAAAACAACCAGGCAGGCAAGACAGCAGCTGCTGGTAAAATAACTTTGGGAAGGTGCCTCAGGAGGGATTAAGATACAATGCTAAAGCTATTAGCTGGGAAGATGCTACCTCCTCAGCTTCAGGTTTTTTTGCCAGTGTTAAGGGGAAACAGATCAAAGGAACTGCCAAGAGTTAAAAATGTTCAGGCAGAAAGTAGACACTTGTTCGAGAGCCACTCACCAGGATCAGACACCTTGCCTGTAAGTTTGCAGGAATCTCAGCTTCTCAGCAGCTCCTGGAACCCTGTATTGGCATGGGACCAAGCTAAGAGAGACAAATACCCTCTTTTGAGTCAGTTTTAGAAAACATTACGCTGCCTACCTTCTGTTACTAGAAAATCATATTTTGATTTGGGAAAGCTGTTTCATGGAGTCACTGTCATCAACAGCTGACAGGACTTGAGGTCTGAGTGCCGCTCCTCAGAGCTGTGGTCACTGAGCCTCAGTGGGCACTTTGGGACAGGGAGAGAGGATGCAGCCACACTGGAGTGTGTCTGTTGCAGCTTGATGCTCTGTGGTACATTGACCCTTTTTGTTACTGAAAGGTTGATCAGGCTGTCCAGGAAAGCGGTGGAATCACCACCCCTGGAAGCATTAAAAAAAAAAGTGTGGATGTGGCACTTAGGGACATGGTTTAGTGCTGGACACACTGTGTTTAGGTTAGTGGTTGGACTTGATCATCTCAGGTCTTTTCCAGCCTTAAGGATTCTGTGATTCTATGGCCCCTGCATACCCCAGGGGAAGCAGTAAATCCTTGCTGGCCCTTGAGAAGGAGGGTGCAGTGAGACTTGGGCAGATAAGGTCAGGCACCTCCCAGCCCTCCAGCAGCAGTGCTGCAGCTTTTGTTGGAGGCAGTTATGGTGACAGGTACCTGCACAGCCTTCACCTTAAGGCATGTAGCTCCAGGAAGCCTGAGCTTTAGCAGTCTACTTTCAAGTCCCTCCTGCCTTCTCTGAGGGTTTTTAAAAATCTATGTTTCCAGTGAACAAGAGTCTCAGTCTTTGCCCTTGTGCTTCCTCTCCTGTCCCACTCTAGAAAAAGGAGTTGCTTGGCCTCTGTCAGATAGTCTCTCATAAATCTCTGTGGGCCAGATGGTTCATAATTTATTGCCCACTTTACCCTACCAAATATTTTCATGTTACTCCTGTTACTTGCTGGTCTGATTTTGCTATCCATTTTCCACTCTTACTCAAATATTTATCCAAGGCCTTTCACACATTAAAAAATCCTCAATTTAGATGCATCAGTTTTGAAGAAGACTATATCCTCTGCTTTGGGTATGGTTTGTCCTTCTTGACTTTGACTTCTCCCTCATAGAAATCGGTGTTGCAGAGAAATCTGTAGCTATTGGGTTGCCTCTTGCCTCTGCTCTCTTACTTGAAGCAAACAGCCTCTGAATTTGGGAGGCTTAAACTGTGTCCTTTCCTGGATCTCTTCTGCCACATGTCATCTCTTGTATGTGAAGTTGTTTATTTGGCTAAATTATGGCAGTCTCTGGCTTGTGCTATCTCTGCAGACACATATGGTCCTGCTGATAGAGTCGTGTGTGTGTCTGCCTCAGATTTGTGGGTGGCGGTGGCATGTGCAGAAAGAAATGGGCGGAGTTGGCTGCACTGTACGGCGTGCAAGGCTCTGCAAAATCCCTATCTGTGGGAATTCCTAGTCAGCTCTTATCAGTCACGTCCCGATGCAGTGAGTTGTAGAAATCAAATTAGCAGACAAGTCCATTGCTTACGTCAGTCAGAAGTTTTGCAGTGGGGATGATGTGATAGCCCAGGGCCCCTCACTGGGTAGCCTTCCTGGTTTGATCGCAAGGGCTCTAACAGAATGAAAACCTGACAGTGCAGTTTCACTTCTTTTCTGAGTTTTGGTTTTCCTTCTTTCTTGCTCAAAACACTTTTTCTCGCTGTCATTTGGGACAAGCAGAGCAGGGACTCTGTCCTTGCTATAAAAGTAGAGAAAGCTCTGCCCTGTTGTTTTACAAAGCAAGTTTTTGTGGCATACTACAGGGTTCCTCACATCACTCAGTAGTTTGTTAGTCTGTCACTGTACAAGCATACTAAATGACAAGCTAAAAAACAGAAGACAGTACAACAGTCCATTAAAATCCATATAGGATATCAAATATTCGAAGTAAGGGATGTAAAAAGAAGCTGCTTGCTGTAAATACTGATACCTGTAGTTGCATAAATGAAGAAGTGCTGTGCACCACCAAACAGTGGACTGCTGCTGACAATTCCACAACTGCCTGGGAATCCCTGTAGTTATTTATTTCCAGAGAGCTGCTACCACTTCAGGGAAAGGTCTCCTTCGGAAGCTCCAGCCTGTCATGTGAGCCTCTTCTCCTAAACAAACACCGTGGCTAACTTGAAATTGGAGGCAAGATCAATTACTTTCAAGCTTTCAGTGTCATGGAGTAACAAGAAATTATGTTATTCATTTCTTGTGTCCAGGGCAAAAGCAATGGACCTCAGGCTTAACATTTTGGAGAGCTTTTATTTTTTTTTCTCCTGTACTGCTTTCTCTGGAGAGTTAACATCATATGTGATTATTTCCTCTAGTAATTCTTAACTTTCTTTGAAACTGCAAATGCTTATATCAGCAAACTGGGACTTAACTTCCCAAGCACGGGCAACAGGCAAGCTTTTAGGTTTTGAGGGCAGGACTTCTGGGTAAAAGTATCAGAGCTCCCATCAGATCTTTCAACAACAAATCCCAAATCCAGTTTCAGCTTCATCCCACCTTTTGGAAGAATATCCAGCCTTAAATGCAAAAACTTAAGGCAATGGAGAATCCACCTCACCTTCAAGTGTGTTTTTCAGGAGGTTAATTACCTTCATTGTTAATATGTACATGCTATTCCTGCTGTGGTTTTTTTGGTTCCAAATATTTGGGCCTTTTTAAGGGTTTTTTTTGTCTGCTATTAATATAGTCCCCAGCCTCCTTTACCCAAATCTGTAATAAATTAGTTTTCAGGGCTTTTGTCTGTAGCGATTCTAAAAATAATTTCTTATTGGAATCCAATTGAATCCAAGGGAAGCGAGGTGATAATCAAATGATGTCACCCTCACGTCTTGCGCTGCATCTCGCTGCCTGCCAAAACTAGCAACTGTTGCTATGTACCCAGGGGAAGGTGATACTCCCAGCCTTTTCTTGGTGCTGGAAAGCTCTCCTTTCCACTGCTTGTCAGGCCTCTGGGAGCTGCTGACGTCTGTTCCAGGCTTTTCATTTTACCCTTATGGGTTTGGACAGTCATGGAGAAGCGTGGATCATGTCCTGTAGGATGCTTGGAATTTTTCCTGTTCCTGAAGAAGACCCTTTCTATCAACTGCTGCAAGTCTGGAGGACTGATGTGATTTAGCCCATTCAGTGCCTGTGTAGCACTGCTTGGGCTGTGGGGTGGAAATCCCTGTGGAAACCTTGCTGCAGCATGTGTAGCAATGTCCAAAAATCCATCTAACAGGACAATGGGATGACACCGTGACATTTCCCAGACATTTTTTTTCTTTTTCTCAGTAGCTTGTCTGAAAACTTGGCTCATGGGACTCATCCCCCAGCTTTTCTCTAGTTCCCAAAGTTAAAAATACCTCACCAGAAGAGCAGAGCTTATTGTCATTTGACATACTGGGGTCCAGGAGTTCTTTGATAATGAACCCAGCTGTATCCCCAAATGACTTCCATGCACCTGGGACTCAGGGTGGAAACTTGTGAGTAAAACAAGTTAGATGTTCATAAGGCTCCATCTGGTTAGTGCTGGTGCATCTTGACAGTCACTCCCTGCCCTGTATGCATTTAAAAGGGGTTGCTTACAGTTTTAGTCTTCATTTTGCTGTAGTTGTTAACTAAACATGCAATCACTGTCTTTGTGGTTTTGGGCAGCAGAAGGGGGCTGAATTTCAGGCAGCCTTAGATACAATCCTGGACTTCATGTTTTATTTCAAGCATGCATGGCTGCAAATAGCATTGTGTTGAGTTCCAGCAATGTCCTAATTCCATGGAGGGAGTGGGAGACAGAGGGACACAGCAGAAGAAAGCACTCTGTGTTCACTGGCTGCTGTACCAGAATGATGGGGTAGGGTTGAAGCACTGAGGCGTTTTATGGTGTTACAATTCCCAGGGACGCTTTCCCAAGCATGTACACTGTCCCAGTATATAGCAGCAATCCAGAGCTAATTGACATGTAAGTGCCACGGGGGAGTAAAGCTATTTGAAGTTATTAAAGTTATTTTGTCTTTCACCAAGTGAAAAAGTCCAAAGTTATCCAGGTGGAAAAAAAAAGAGGAGGCAAAAACCAGCAGACTACCAAACTGTGACTCGTTCAGACTAGCTTGTGAAAGTATCTTGAGGTCATCTATCCTGAAAGCTTTTGAAATTTGAAGACTATGGACTCTTGTCTCTTGGCACTCTGCCGATTCCTTCTCCTCCTCCTAGCAGATTCTGCCTAACAGTTGCCCTTTTTTTCCACTTTTAAATACCCTGAATCACAGCGCTTGCTCGTTTTCTTCATTCAGGTCTAAGGCCTTAAGGACTGTGTTGAAGGAATGAAGAGGACAGCATGTACTGGATGTTGGAGCCAAGGGAGAGGGGGTGTGGGCAGAGGGAAGAGATGGTCCTGCTTCCAGGCTTTGGTCCTAATCCTGCAAACTTTTTCTCATGTGAAGAGTCCTACAGAGGTCAGCCAGACATTTTGCACGAACAGCAACTTATTTGCTGTTTGGCATCATGCTCGAATTATGCTTAAAGTAGTCATAAAAACACAGTCAGAGTTTGTGATAAGGCGTGGATGGTGTGTTTTAAGCCAGCTCAACAGGGAGTCTGCTGAAGACATGCATGGGATTAATTAAATAGAAATTTTGTATGTTTGGCAAGCGAGGCTGGGTTTGACTAAACTCTAGGACTCAGAGAAAGTGTCTCCCTAAAAAGAATATATAAATCCAGTGCCACCAGTGTCCAATGTGCACTCCCTGTCATTGCCCTCAAGGAGGAAGGTTAGCACATGATCTTGCCAGGAATTATCTGCCCAGGTGGCTCAATTCCCTGCATGCCAGTATTTTGTGCACTTCCCTGCGTGCCAGTATCTTGAGCTATCAGATCAGGAGGCAGCGTTCTGAGCCACCCCGTGATCATGTTGCATTTGTGATTACATTGTTGGCTCTTGCAGTGGGAACCATTTGTTGGGCCCTGAAGGTGCAAAAGCAGCTCCGCTGGTGCAGCCCTGATCCAGGGCTATTGCTGACAAACATGACCTTGAGTAAGCAAGCAAAAATTTCATCCTGTTGTGCTCTAAAACCTTATGACTGTATATAGGGTCTCCTAATACAGAAGGAAGTGTCAGTTGATTTCCTAGAGAATCAGCTTCAGTCCTTACTTTTCTGCTGAACAGATATTTCCTAGAGTATGCGTCTATTTCTTAGATACTTCACCAAAACACAACTTACTAAAATGCAACTTGCAACACGGACTCCAAAGTGCCCAGCATTTCTGAAGTGTTAGAAAAAAGATGCTCCTCTGTACACAGAGCCTTAAGGTTTCTTGCCCTCCTGACTTTAATTCCTTTTGACACACTCATTTAAGGGCAGTGGGGCAGGGAGGGGACACAACTCTTCAGTTCAAATTAAACAAGAGGAACCCAAGTGCTGCCTGCTCCAGCTCGTGCAGGCAGAGTGCCATGGGGGCAGCAGCTGATGAAGATGGCAGCTGCTGCAGATGCAGGAAAAGACAAGTACCCAGCTGCTCCCTCCTGCCACCTTCCCCATGCTGACAGCATAGCTGTTTGTCCTGCTGAATCCTTGTGTGGCTATCAAAGCCTGGCTCCCCAAAGACCAGAATATGGTAGAAGGCTGGGCTGCTCCCAGCCTCTTCCTCCTTATTTATGTGTCACAGGAGGGAAAAAACCTAGATGGAGAAAGGCTGTTCGGGGTCATCCTGTTGTAGTTATGATGATGGCAACAATTCACAGCTGAAGCATTTGATTTGTTAACCTTATAAAAAGATGCCATTAAATACTGTATTTAGCTCCTCAGGGGAAGTAGCCTAGTTTCTTTCTCATTTTCTTTTTCTTATCCCTGTTTTAGTATTAGTGACTCAGCTGTCACTCTCCTGCAGAAGGGCTGCTGGTGTCATAGCTGTGATTGGATGGCACCAAAAACCCATTTCTGCTGAAAATAATTAATATGGTGCTTTTTCACCTCAAAAAGAGCCTGTTACAAAACTAATAGAAGGTTTTCATTAACTTTCACAAGCTTTGAAATTTGCCTGTGAACAAAATTGGAAAATTCTGTATGTCTTCTTGTGTTTATCCTTGTCAAAAAAAGCAGTCTGGCAAAGGCTGGTGCACATCTACCCTGCACATTGAGGGCATTCCTGTTCAAGCACACAAAGTAGTTCACATGCCTTTAGACATGCAAAAAAAGCCTTTGCAGGTGAGAATCTCACTTTGCAACAGGCACATGAACAGATCCTTGTAAATAGAGTTAATTTCCACTAGCTCTGCAAAAAGTCAAACTGGAGATGAGTGTAGACTCTTCTATCTCTTTAGTTTTTTCATTCTCCTTTTTCTAACCTTAATCATAAAGTAGCCTGGTTCATTTCTTTTTTCCTAGATACCCCATCTCCTCTAAACTTCAATCATGGTGGGGGGCAGGGGAGGGGGAAGAAGAAGGAAATAAAAAGCACAAAGCTGGTAAGCTTATTTTATATTTTGCATATCGTCTCACATTGCAAAAGTATTAGCAGATCTTTCATAATGTATGTACATCTCAGGGTTCTTGGTGTAGTGGGTCCTTTCCCTTTTGGAGGGAGGGAAAATATCCCCATAAGTATTTGCTATTGATTGCTCTTTTTGCCCTCATCTATTCAACTGCAACTCAAAGGTGCTTGTTTCTTGTGTACTTTGGTTATGAAAATGATACCTGGCATACTTAGGAGGCCTCACATTCTTAAGCTATGAATGCTGTGAACAGTGTCATAAGAAAAAGATGATGTACAAAGGCATCATCATTCTTGGCATTGTCCTTTAAAATTTGCCCTGTGTCTTGAACATGTAGGTGTTGAAAAAGAGCTTACTTCAAGCAGTTTAGTTCCACTAATAAAACTCATCAGTTTTCTCCTAAAAGCCAGATGTGGCCTATGTCCACACAACCCATGAGATCTGGGGTATTTTCTCTAAGAAGCAAAAAGTTATCTGAGAGAGAACATATCTGGAGGAATTGCAGGGCCATCTCAGAGTCCATACAGCTACTGCAACCCCAAAATGTGTAGATTTTGATTCAGCAAGTCAAAACTTTGAATTTTCCAGAGTATAAGATGGTGTCAGTGAAGTTGGCTCAAGGCCTGTCCCAAAGGGCAGGGAAGACAAGGCTGGTTTGTGCTAGCAAAGGAAAGCAAACAAGTCTCTTGATTTTATTTTCTGTAGCATCTTTATGGAGTTAGTGCTTCTTTGTCTGCTTGTTGAGGCTGTAAACTTTCAGATGCAGCTGTCTTCTACTGGTGCAGTCCTTCCCATAGTTGGAGCTCAACCAGATTGCATCCTACAGGGTAGGTAATTCTTGTTCTATTACCTGGTGAGGACTCTTGCTGTTGACACAGTCAAGGTCCTAAAACCCATTGTCCTGTGGCTCCACAGCTGCCTCTGAAAAAGGCATGTATGGAGCAATACAAGGACCCCGTCATGGCCTGAGTGTTGGCCTCAGGAGGGATTGCTCATGTGCACAGGTTCAAATCTAGGACATGAAAAGGCTCCTCCACTCATCATTCTGCTATTCAGGCTCTGGTGTTGGGGTGGGGCTTGAACAAAGCATCAAGTGCTGAAGCATTTTGACACAGTCTAGCTTTAGGCTCAACATTCAGCACTTTGGATTATGATTTTATCAATGCCAGTGGTCTTATTTTCTCAAATTAGGTAAACAGCTTTAAAAAACCCCGACTTTCATACTTGTACATTTACCTGGATTGTGAGGTTTCTGGGATGGTGCTGCTGCCAGTTACGTGTGAAACAGGAATGTCCTGCTTGTTATAGCAAAGGGCTGATTCATTGGCATTGTAATAGGTGTCATATTCCCTTTTGTCAGCTCCTCGGGTATATTTTGCCCCTGCAGTAAACAGAAAATAAATTTTAAAAATCCAGTAGAACCAGTAACATGCAAGTCGTCTGAGTGAGGTGAGGTTCAATGAAAACTAAAATAGTTCATACGTGGGGTTAGGTGAGGCTGGGATGAATGCAGAGACGTAGAGTTTGGTTTGAGTGCGGAGGAGCTCTCTGAAGCTGCCATGCCCTGGGAGGCACTGGGAGTCACCATCCCAAAACCTCCCTGCCAGAGGATGAGATCTGCCTCCACCAGCAGAGAGGGTCAGGCACTCTCAGATGAGAGCAGGAGGACAGGCTGGTGGGCCTGTTTGGTTGAGGTGCCCCTTTCTCCCCAGGACTCCCTGGGGTGGCTGGTGGCACTAACTCCAGGTCTGACCCAGGGCTGCCCAGATTTTAAGTCTGCAGAAAAGCTTTTTCCATAGGGAGGGAAAAAAGAATCAAGTGCTGTCAACTTGGAGATTACATCCAGAGCACCACAGCATGGAAACTAAGGCCACATGCCTTGGTGGTGAGTTTCTGGGCAGACCTTGTTTTGGGACTGAGTGCCCTGATGCAATGTATCAGTGGAAGTCAGATCAAATAATGGGCTGGGGAAAGACAGCTGGAGTAAACCCACCTTGTTACTGTTCTTGTAAAAATGGTGTGGAGATGGATATTTTTGTCCACCCCTGTGATCTGGCACAGCATGAGCTGTGTTTGTGTATACAGAAAGCAAGTCTAGGATTCTTCAAATATACTCCTAAGTGTTTAAAATGTGTTCCCCAATGCAGAAGGAAAATACAGGAATCTATGTAACCAAGAGGCTGGGGAGGACCCCTGTGTTACTCTCAGGACGAAAGCAGAATGTACATCAGAATACACCAGAAGGAAAACTGATCACTTTCTACTTTCAAAAGGCATTAATATTTTACAGTTGCCATTACATTTTGAAGAGTGCTCAGGTATTTCCTGGTAGCTATCCAGTCTGGAGTCATGAAGGAGATACCTGTTTTTCAAGTTGTTCAGTTCACTTATCCCTTGTTTCCTAATTCACACCCTGTCCACACCAGTGGTGCAGTAACTCAGTGGCTATCTGGAGTCACAGCTGTGTGTTCCCACACCAGCTGCCCTTTGTGAGGCTCACAAGCGCTTTTTGCCTGTAAAAGTCAGTGGGTCAGACCCACTGAGAGCCACATTTAGATGCATCCCCAGCTTCCCCCAGAGCTCAGGTCTGTGGAGCAGGACAATTCCCTATGCCAGCTCAACTGAAGCACATCATATTTTAAAACGCTGTTGTTTTTAAAAAAAATCAGATAGTATCTTTTGGTTCAATAATAAAGTAATTATGTGCTTAAAATAGCACAGGAGAGGGGTCCTGTTTCAAATTAGTTGACAGAGCAGAAATGCTGGGGGCTTGTTTGGACGTTGCTTGTGGGCTTTCTTGTGAGAAGGTCTCAGGTGCCTGTGCTGGCTTCTGAAGGGCTTGCTGAGGCCTGATCAAACTCAGTCAGGCGACAGTGTATCAGATCTATTCCTCTCATCAGTCACGTGTTTGCTGTAAGTGTCACCAGATTCACAATTTAGTGTGTGCAGCTCAACACTTCCAATTAATCCAGGCTGGGTGTTTAACTATCTATCATTTCAGAGCTAGCACTTCGCCGAGCTGCGTGCAGGGCAGCCTTGAACTTGGGTTCCAGGAGCCCTGGAATGCTGTCTCCGCGCATGCAGATTTTACTCTTCTCCTGCCACTATGTGGTGGGAGTTGTTCCTGGTTGAGTTGCATTTCATAGGCTTAGAAAGTGTTAAAAAAAATCAACCCATGACCCCAAAAGATTTCAAAAAATGAAGAGTTATAATAGGTGATTCAGCAGTGAGAAGCTTTTGTGATCTTCCATGGGAAGCTACTATTTTTAGTGAATTATTATAAGCAGTAGCATCACTCACATTTATTTATAAAGGCATGAAAGAACGCCCATACGTGTTTCTAAATAGTCAATGTATAGTAACAGCCATATGCTGAGAATGAGTAAAAATAGAATTGAGCACTCTGGTTTCCACAATGCTGCGTGAGAGTTGTGCTGGGATCTTTGCATCTAAGAATTGAAAAACAGAAGCTTTTTTTTTTTTTCTCCCTAGATCTTCTTTCTAGCAATACAAACCCAAAGCCTTCATGGTGAAAGTAAAATTGCATTGTTTTCATTGAGGTCTAACTGGGTGACCACTGTGGTTTGGGAGGACTCTTCCAGTAGCTTCAGCAGCTGGTGGACTGGGGCTGTGCTGGCAGGAGTAGCTGTTTTGGTGGGTGTTACTGTTACATACAGTGTTCAGGTTGATTACTTGTGTGTGCCTGCACTTCTCTGGGGGCTTTGTGGCGTGGAAGAGAAATGCAGTGATGCTGTGCTGAAGGAGCTCTACAAATAAAGCATTGTGTTATTTCCAAAGTTCCTACAGTGGAAACACTTGAAATGCTGCAGATTGCCATTGAGAAACAATAGGAGAAAAGAAAGATGTTATCTGCTGGTGATACCACTCCTGAACAGAAATGACTTTGCTCTGGCTCTGCCAAGACCCAGCCCTGTGTGTTCATTGCAGCCTTTTTGTATGCAACTCCTTGGGTTTAAGTTCAGTGAGGGGCAACATCTCCCATTTTCTTGCTGACTCTGTTCATTTACCAGTCAAGCCTGTGATGAGTTGCCTTGAGATTTTACCTTACAAGAGCAATGCCTCGGAGTAACTGCTTGCTCTTAATTGAGTTAAATCCTTCTATTTAAATCAGCTGTGTTTTGGGGTTTTGGACAGCCACAATATGAAGTGGAAGGGACTGAAAAAGGTGCCTCTTGACAAGGTGCCCTAGCAACCTCAGTGACAGTGCCTGCCTCCTGATTCCCAAATCCTGTTCTAATGTGGAAAAGCATTGCCACAGCATGCAGAGGATAACACTTTATTTTTTTAGGGGACTTCCTATAGCAAAGGGTGCTGAGGTACCTGGCTCCTGACACTGGGAGGGGTTGCTGGAGAGCCTGACCTTCCTGTTCCGCAGCTGCGTTAAAGTATCAGCATTTTCCTTGCACTCTGCTTCCTGTCTCCCAACACCCAGTGTGAATGACAACCAGCATGCTCTACTCACAGCAAAACAAATGTTATTTATTAGAGTCCTCATGTGGTCAGAGCATGTCTGACTGTAAAATAACTGGAGATTTTTCTGCTAACTGGAAGCGTGGTGCTCTGAGGCAATTTCCAGGCAGTGTATATTTTCAGCTAAGTTTTATTTACGTCAGCATAGCAATTTGCAATATCACTGTTTGCAAAGAGCGAGGCAATGGTTGTTTTAACTAGAATTAATTTTTTTTTTACTTTTCTTACTATTTTTTGGTTTTTAGGAAAAACTTTCAAGCCATGACTCAATTCCCATAGGTCCATGCTTTGAGATGCTTTCCTTTTTGAAGAGGAGGGCATAAACCCCCTTGGTGGGCAAGTGGCTGGCTGTCTGCCCTCGTGGCCAGCACAGCTGGGGGAGCGTGGCGTGCGTGTCGGGCAGGGTTTGTTCTCCCTGCTAATCACTTTCCCCTGCTGTAATTTGGCACGGCGCGGTGCCCTGCGTGCGGGACCAAGGCAGGTCCGTGTCCTGCTCTCCTATCCCAGCCAGCACATTTCAGGGGATAAACTTTTTCTGGACTTACTGTTCTCCCAAGGAGCTTAAATCCCTCAAGGCTCTGCTCTTCCGGAGTGAGGGACAATGGGCAGAGGTGCAGGCAGAGCTAATCACAGCAGAGGCCTCTTCTAGTGCTCTTCCCCTACCACCAAGGTCAGAAAACTCCTCTGAAGAGAGGATGAGGAGGGGAAACCACAGAGCCACCTTTCAGATGCTGATCTGACTGTCTTAAATCTGTGGGATATTTTTTTCCGATATCCTGAGGGAGGGCACGCTTGGGTAGGGCTGAGCCTGTGTCACCCCACAAATGCAGGAGTGTGAAGATGGTGCCTTTGCCAGCTGGGTGTGAAGGGGTGTACCCTGCAGGAATCTGGTGTCCTCTGGCTGCCTGCTTCTGCTGAACAGCTGGTGGGATTTTTGGGAGCTGCCTCGGGAGCATGCAGATGATACCAAACATCAGGCATCAAAGCCACTTTGGGTGTCAGAAAAGATTTCTTTTCCTGTGTGTAATTTTCTTAATGCTTTTTTTGTCTCTGCAGCTTCCATAATTTAGGGACAATACAACAATCTGGAACACATAATAATTGGTTTAATATGGAAGAAGAGGCATATCAGGACAACATGGCTGGATAGATATTCTGGGAGAACTCTCTTTATGTTTTAGTTCTTGCTTTTTCTGTATCTGCAGAGCACCCTCACTACTTTATTAAATTATATACATTTTTCTGGTTTGCAAAAACTCATGGGAAAGAGGAGGAAATTCTGAGGCCTCTTTGGGATTTCAGATTTCTTTGAGAAGAGTAGCACTGCAGCCTAATGGATCTAGGCAACAAGAGACTGTATGGAACCAATAGATTGGTACTTCCTAAAGATCAACTTCCATAGGCTTCAAATCCCTTTCACCAGGCACTCCTATGTACATACACACAATTGGCAACTTTGGCCACTGCATCTGTTTTCTTCTTCAGTTGCAACTGAATCTCCTTGGGGACTTTAAAGCAAACAAAATGTAAAATGTGATTGTCCCACTCTGCTCTGCACTGATGCAGCATCCCCTTTAGTCCTGTGTGCGGTTTTGGGTACCACAGTATAAAAAAGACATTGAGCTATTAGAGAGTGTCCAAAGGAGGGCCACAAGGATGGGGAATGGCTTTATCCTTGAGGAAAAGCCATATGAGGAGCACTGATGAGGTCACTTGGTCTGTTTAGCCTGGAGAAAAAAGAGACTGAGGGGAGACCTCACTGCAGTCTGCAGCTGCCTCGTGAGAGGAGGGGCAGGCACTGATCTCTGCTTTGTGGTGACCAGTGGCAGGACCCAAGAGAATGGCGTGAAGCTGTGCCAGGGGAGGGTTAGGTTGGATATCAGGGAAAGGTTTTTCACTTAGAGGCTGGTTGGACTCCCCAGGTCACAGCATCACTTGTCTGAGTTCAAGTATTCGGACAATGCTCTCAGGCACATGGTGTGACTCCTGGCCTGTCCTGTGCAGGGCTGGGAGTTGGACTTGATGATTCTGATGTGTCCCTTCCAACTCAACATATTCTAGGATTCTATGAAAACTGATAGTTGAAGCAAGTTTTGAGTTACTTAATGAGAAGGCACAGACACTGGTCTGGACAGGTGGGCAAAATGTGTTGAATTATTAACAGACTCCAGTTTCATCAACGACTGAATGCAAAAGAAGTAGGGTTTTCTTAAAGAAAATAATTTTTTGGTGGAAGCTATCTCTAGGAGTGTTCATCCCAAACAAGATTTGTGTGACAGCATTTTGGGCAAGATGACATAAGCTGAAAACTGAAATTCAAGTGAACAAGCAGAGCCATGGAGAAGCTGGACTTTCTCTGTTCAGCTGGAGGCTGATAAGCTGGAGTTATTTTCATGGCTTCTTTTCAGTGGTATTAGATCTGATGCCTTTCTCTGCTGCATGGCTACCAGACAACTTCATATGGTGAAGTAAAAACATTATATATGTTAATACAGGATAAAATAAAGTGTAATTCTCCCAAGTGAGCATTAGCAGCATTTATAGGTCTGCAGATAGTGTTTGTTTTTCTCCCACCATGTCCCAATATCCCACTTGTTAAACTACTGCTTTTGATTTTTAGCCCTAACTTTACAGTTTAGGAGCCCATATCTGAAATGGCAAATTCGCTACTCACTACAAAACACTGAAAGAAAAACAGACCAGTGTGTAACTTGGAGTCATCAGCCACCAGCTGCACCTCATCTTGCTANTTTTTTAGGAAAAAAAAAAAAAGCAGGGACTTTTAAGAGTTAAGTTACACAACTCTCATTTTATTTTTAAAGCGAGTGGATTCCTTGTTGCGTTGTCGAGGATGATAAATTGATACCACATGTTGCTTCCAGACAAAAAAGACTCTGTACTGCAGTGGAAGCACTTGCAGCTGGTGTCTGAGTTAGTGGACAGGCTCCACAAGGTAAACATGGCTTGGAAGAGGCTGAAATGGGCACAGGGAGGGGGAATTTTCTCCATTTTAAAAGCTCGGGCATTTGCTGTTGTCTGACTGGGTCTGAGTGTTGAAGTAACACGCAGTCCCAGCCTCCTTGGGAGACTTACTCAGTTGTTTGTATCAGATTAGGGATAGGGCACTTTGGAAATGTTTGAGTGTCCTCTCTGTCAGCTTGCCTGAGCTGACAGTTTGCAGTCTTATCAAAATATTGAGAGAGACTCGTGTAATTAGGACATACTAGCTGATCTTGGGGCATTTTCTTGCGAGCAAAATGCAGCTGGATCCCTCGAGGAGTATTAACTGAATAAAACACGGTGCAATGGATCAACACTTAATGAAGTTGAGAGTGTGTCCCTGAGTCTGGGGAAACTGGTATAAGCCCTGCTGTTGCTGCCCTGGCTGTTCTGGGCCCCCAGCTCACCCCTTCTGGTGCCATCAGCCTGGGAGGACAGCAGCACTGCTTGCCGGTGGCACTGCCCCACGCTCTGCTCACACCAGTTCTGCCCGATCTCTGTGCTGCCTTGCCCTGAGTCTTCCTTGTCCCCAGGGACAGTCCCTCTTCTTGCAGGACCACTTTCAAAGGGGACTTCAACCAGCTGGTCGGGCCTCAGGGCAGTACATGATGCTCTAGATGTTATCTGCAGGAGCCTCAATCTTCTGGCTTTCAGTAGAGCCAGGACATTCTTCAAGTCCAGTATAAATAGTAACACTAATAAAGGGAGGAGCTCATCATATTTCTTTTTTGCTCTGCCTGAGTACAGTCCATATGTTGTACCCATCAGTGGTATCTGAGCTGTCTGCAGCCTGGCTAGCATCTCTCCCATCTGCATATGGTCTCCAGGACAGATGATGGAAGTTCCTTTATGGATCTTTTAAAGTTTCTCATTGCATTTTGGCATTGAAAAATGTGTTAAGTTTCCATCATCATGGCGTAATTCATCTCCGAACATAAGTCAAAGACAAGTCCCCATTAATTTCATCAGCAGTGGGTTCAAATTATAAACTGTATTTTCTTTGCTTCCCCACCTCCGTTGTGGTTTGTTGCATGGTCATATATTAGTAATGCATGTAGTTGTGAGCAGCCATTGTCCCCATATACTTTGCTGTCTTTTAAGCAGATGGGAATATTTTTGACAGTTCAGAAAACAGGTAGAAAATACAGTTATTTCCATCCAGATTGCCACCTGGTAGCACAGTGCAACAGCCTTTACTGATGTGAGTTGTCAATCCTGGTGGCTTCTGTAGCAAAACTTGCAGAGAAAGGATAATAGGATCCAGCCCTAATTTGATTTGGCAGGGCATCCAACAGAAGGAGAAACCAAAAAACTCACATACTGTTGCTGAAGAGGTTAGTGGGGGAGGTTACGTGAAAGAAGTGGGTTTTAAGGCAGTCTTTGAACAGAGGGTGGAGATGGGCTACTCAAAAATAAATTAGCCCATAATTATGCTTAAGAAAATCTTCCTGCAGAAGAAAAGCAAAGAAAAACAGAAGCAGGATTATAAGTGGCATAGTGCTTAATGTAAAGGAAAACAAACTGCTTGGATTTTTTATAACCACCAATTTTCAAAGTAGAAGGATTATTACATTCTTTTATTGTTTGTGTAAAACCGACACTGAGCAAAAAGATATAATCAGAAGAAAATCACACATGTGGACATACATATCCGCACATGCAGTAGTCCTCATCCTGAAAGGTGCCTCAGTCTCACAATTTAACCATTTAGGATTTTTCATGGTTTTAGGCCAAATACTTTCATACTGTGGATACCAGCAGCAGAAATAAGCCCTTTTATGAGAATACTATAGGCTGAAAACTGTTAGTTGGCACTTTGGCTGAATGTTTTATATCTGAAGCTGTGCATGGCACACTGCATATGCCACCTCAGGTGTTTCTCCTCTCTAAGATGTATTTTTCATTAGCAAGAGTCATGATGCCATGTATTCTTTTACCCAGCATTTTTAGGTGGGGAACACCATGGTTCATATGGCTTTTGAAGCCTGGTGTGGACTTTGCATGGAGAAATCCCCATGCAGATGTTCTCACAAGTGGTTGTCCATGGCTGTACAGGGAGTGAGGGTGAGAGCTAGCTGCAGAGATGCAGTACAAGCTGAAATATCAAGGAAGGTTATTTTTTTTAAAACAACATCAATTCTCCAGCCAGTTTTTCTCCCTTTCTCAGGGAGAAACCTGAGAAAGTAAGGAGTGGTACCTAATTATTAGAGGTTAGACTGTTGCCAGACTCAAAATATTATTAAAATGCCATCAGTTAAACAAGAAAAAGCTTTTTCCCTCCTTAGACCAAATAATTATTATGGTGCAACTCAATCCACCATATTTTGATGGCCTGACAGTCCTTCAGAAATGGACATGTTTATAGCTGAGGCACTGACCCAAACTTCTCTTGAGCATGTCAGCAAAGTCTGATCAGCTGCTTTGTGTAAATTGTTTAAAACATAACAGTTGCTGTTTTGAAGCATGGTCCATATGATTTCTCTTTTCATTAAGTGATAATCACAACCATGTCTGCTGTCTGTGTGTGAGAACTTCAGGCCTGTTTTCCATTTCACAATCTGACAAAAACCACAATGCTCAACATTGGGGAAAGGAAGTCATTTTATACTGAAAAGAATTGTTTTAAAAAAAGCTGGGCTGTACTTCTTATTATGTATCTCTAGTTTATTTATGTCAAGCATCCATTTCCTAAGGATCCAAATATTAAGATTCTGGTGAATGCTTTGTTGATTGATTCATTCTTTGCCCATTTAAACCTGGAGTTTCTTCAGTGTTTTGTAAATGAAGGGCACTTGCTCTGAATGGTTTGATTGTGTTATGGTCTTGCTGACTATGTGTTTTTAAAAGATATTGATAGGACAAATGTGATTTTATCCTTTTCATAGATACACCTGCTAATTGCCAAAATTTAAGAAAAAAGAACTTGGCACTTTTTAAGCTTAGAGGAATAGCACAAGGGATTTTTCAAAGGAATATGGGATAGCGCCAAAAATCTTTTGACTTCCAAATGGGAAAAAAATGTTGGTTTACCAAATCTGGAAAGCATTCACACTAGCAAATACTATTTGCTTTTCCTTTCTTTGATCCATATTTTGAGCACAAGATCAGCAGGATGAGTGGAGTGGGATTTTCATCTCAGTTATTTTGGTTTAAATCTGGTGCCGTTTCTCTGGGGGTACCGTGGGCTGGTTTTCTCAGGCTCTTTCTGATTCTGAGGTGATTATCACGGGTTTGAGCCAAGGTGGTGTTTGGGCAGTTGGATGCTGCTGATAGTGCAGGCAGGTAGGATGCAGGAGCAGGCTGTGTGCAGGCTCCCCTGAGAGCCCTGTGTGTCACAGCATCCTGTACAGCACGGAGTATCCGGCTGTGTACGGCAGCTCTACACAGCTCTCTATCCAGCAGCTCACGGGGACAGGGATATCGTTGCATACTGTGTCACATCATGTTTTGAAGACTGTGAGGATACTATAGTGAGGGGACAGCTGGCCAGCTACTGCCGTATGGGCATAATTCTGGTGCCTCTAATCAAGAGAGAAAGTACAGCTTAGTCATGCACAGAGTGCCTGTGGGAGAGGAGAAACAGCACTTGCAGTTTTCTCAGGAATTATTGTAACAAATATACAGCACACGTGCCCATGAAGAATTAAAAAGACATTTGCAGAGGCTGCGATGAGTGTGACTACCCTTCCAGCCAGATTTTTGCTGTGCCTTTGCAGTTTTTATTTCAAGGAACTGATGGCAAGATTACTGATAGTAATAGTTTGACCTGAGTCAAAAGTAAGGGAGAAACATCTAGCTCCTTTATAGCAGGAATGTCACTCTCCTTTTCTTAGATGGAGCTTTTAGGGGTGTAGAGATGGGCACAAAGAATGTACAGCTAGTGCAAGCTTGGGGCTTGCTTTACAGCAGGGTGCTGCCATGCTACTGTCACACTCCAGCCCTCCCATATCCAGCACCAGTGAAATTCATGGAGATGTTCAGGAGGGTCCAATGATTTTATTCATGTTGCTGTTATCATGGGATGTTGGTTTAATGATTGAGATTTGGGTTGTAAAAGAAGTGGGGTGCCGGTCTTGACGTTTTATTTTGTTCCTTTCCTGCAGAATTCGATCCGGCACAACTTGTCACTCCACAGCCGATTCGTCAGGGTGCAGAATGAAGGCACTGGGAAAAGCTCTTGGTGGATGATCAATCCAGATGGCGGAAAAGGTGGCAAGGCGCCCCGGAGACGCGCTGTGTCGATGGACAACAGCAACAAGTACACCAAGAGCAGAGGGCGGGCGGCGAAGAAAAAGGCAGCCCTGCAGACAGCCCAGGAGACGAGTGAGGACAGCCCTTCCCAGCTCTCCAAGTGGCCAGGGAGTCCCACCTCCCGCAGCAGCGACGAGCTGGATGCGTGGACAGATTTTCGCTCCCGTACAAATTCAAACGCCAGTACCATCAGTGGCCGCTTGTCACCGATTTTGGCAAGCACCGAGCTCGATGATGTTCAAGATGACGATGCTCCACTTTCTCCCATGCTGTACAGTAGTCCATCGAGCTTGTCCCCATCGGTAAACAAACCATGTACTGTGGAGTTGCCTAGGTTGACTGATATGGCTGGGACAATGAACTTGAATGATGGACTGACTGATAACCTCATGGATGATCTCTTGGACAATATAACACTCCCTCCCTCCCAGCAGTCACCCACAGGAGGGATAATGCAGAGAAGCTCCAGTTTTCCTTATGGTTCCAAAGGTTCAGGGCTGGGCTCCCCCTCAAGTAGTTTCAACAACGCCGTGTTTGGGCCGTCATCCCTGAATTCCCTCCGCCAGTCACCCATGCAGACAATTCAGGAGAACAAGCAGGCCACCTTCTCTTCCATTTCTCATTACAACAACCAGACGCTGCAGGATCTGCTCACCTCTGATGCGCTTAGTCACAGCGATGTCATGATGACACAGTCTGACCCACTCATGTCACAAGCCAGCACAGCTGTGTCCGCCCAGAATTCCCGCAGGAATATAATGCTCCGCAACGACCCCATGATGTCATTTGCCGCGCAGTCCAGCCAGGGCGGTCTGGTCAATCAGAACCTGTCCCATCACCAGCACCAGTCCCACAACTCCTCTCTTAGCGGCAGCCGTGCCTTGTCCAATTCCATCAGTAACATAGGCTTGAGTGACTCCAGCAGCTTGGGATCCAGCAAACATCAGCAGTCACCTGTCAATCAGTCTATGCAAACACTTTCTGATCCGCTGTCAGGCTCCTCTTTGTACTCCTCTAGCGTGAACCTCCCGGTCATGGGACATGAGAAATTCCCAAGTGACTTGGACCTGGATATTTTCAATGGGAGCCTGGAGTGTGACATGGAGTCCATTATCCGCAGTGAACTCATGGATGCCGATGGGCTGGATTTTAACTTTGATTCCCTCATCTCAGCTCAGAACGTTGTCAGTCTGAATGTGGGGAACTTCACTGGTGCTAAACAGGCTTCATCACAGAGTTGGGTACCAGGCTGAAGGATCTTTGAGAACAGGGAAAACGGGCAAACAGGTCAGTGCCCCATAGATGTGGTAAAATAATTGGTTCCTTAGTTTTATTGGAGTTTGCAGCAAACCCTTAATAGTTAGTGCACACTAATAATAGTAATTTGGCTTGTGATGGCTTGCTGTGTTTTGGTATGCAACAGGCACAACCAAGAAACGTGGAGGTGTGGAGGGAAACGAGGCTAAGCTATAAAAGCTGCTCAACTGCAACACTGTCGGCATGCATCTGGTGCTCAGCACCCTTCTTAATTTAGGCATGAGAAATGTTAATGACAAATCAAGCAAACCAAGGTGGAATATTTGTGGTTTTTAGGAATCACAGAGCTCTAACTTGTCTTCTTTGAAGTCGCAACTGATGCATTCTCTCTTGCAGCCGATGCCACATGTAGCCAAGCTGTGTTACACAGGGATGGGGCGGGGGGCTCTGCAGTCAGCGGCGCAGTGTTGCTGCAGGGGAGGAGAAAGAGTGTCTTTGCAAGATCAGAGCACTCACTTGGGATCAGGTGGGACAGATCTGGACAGAATCAGAGTTGTGCTGCTGCTGTGGCATAGCAACACTAGCAAAGTTGTTTGAGTTTGCTTTTTTGTAAAATTGCATTTCTTGGCCAAAAAAAGGTATCAAATGGAGGAATTATATATTGGTGGGATCCTGGTCTCAGGAATGTCCTGGCCTACTTAATGTTTTAAGTATGCAATAAGTGTTTAAGTATGTAATAACTGTCCTCCTCCCCCCGCCCCTGAATGGGGTGGGTATCTTTTTCTTTTGGACTCCTCCAACAAAATATCTGTAGATTTGGGTTCTGACGTAGGTGTTTTTTAAATGTTAGCTTCTTCAGATAAACTTTTTTCAAGATTGATATGTTTTTTCCCGTTGCTTATTTTCCACAGCTGGGGACTTGTAATCGTTGTTTCTGTCATCCTTTTGTGATTCTGCAGGATCCTGCCCATACCTCTGCCTGCTCACACATACATATTCCCTGACTCATAGGGCAGGTGCCACACAAAGTGCCCTTTCTCCTTTGTTTATTTATTAGTATAAGGGAGTAAATTTCAAAATGGTGTAGGATAAAAGGTTAGCCATAAATTATTGAAAGTGTTCTATTAACTTCAGAATAGTATGTAGAGCATCTCAGTGGTGAGGTTAAATGAGGCATTCATTCAGTTTACAGCTTACTTTCAGCTTTCTTATTTTCCAGGTGAAGGACAGAAAGGAGTCAGTGTCCTTTGTCTTCACAGTGCATAATTTGCCCCTTTCATCTTTAATTGCGTTTTCATTCACTGTTTCACAGTTAGATGTTCAATGGGAAGCTTTGTGGTAGGTGAGCAGCAGTGGTGAACCTGGAGAATGTTTTCCTGTTTCCTGTGTGTACGGAGCACCTCAGGAGATGTGCTGTGAGCTGCTCTCTGTGAAGGAGAGCAAGGCTGCCCAGGCATCCTCCTTTCAGTCAGTCTGCAAAGCTGCTGTGGTGTGCACAGTCCTTTCTCTGTCACTGCAAGGATTTCCTCTGGCTCTTGCACATCTTCTCGCTCTTTGCAAGAGCATTGCAGTGCACAGCCAGGAGAAGGGCTGTAGAGGACACTGTGTCCCATGGACCCTAAGCAAGGCAGCAACTTGGCAATTCCAGGATCACACATCATGAATTTTGAGGTTTCTTCAGTTCCCGTACTGGAGAATTTAGGAAAAGAAAGGGGGGAAAAAAGGAATTTATTCATGGCTGAGGAAGCAAAAGTTTGCAGTGGGTCATGTTGCTGACCAGTTCTCTCTTCCTTCAGGTGCATGAACTGCTTGGATTTAAAACCTTCTTTGCATGATGTACAAAAAAAGGCTGTAGACGCTTTATTGCTGTGCAACATCCAGCAGTACAATCTGTCAAATGGGGCCTGAAAAATAGATGTTATTGACAGTTTTGCTTGACACAGGCAAATAGGGCAGCCTCCTGCTTCCATAGCTTCCTGTGCTGCGTGTAGGTAGCAGCCGCCGCAGGGGGACCTGAGTGGGCAGCATGGAGGAGACACAACACCCCAGCTCCTCACTGATGCTTCCTGCTGCCTCTCCAGCCCGGCCTCTGGCATCCATGGAAAGCATAGCTGCCATGATCGTTTTCAGGCTGCTCCCTCCGAATAAAGGAACTGACACATCTGTGTGAGCGGAGTCTCATTGCAGAGGACAGATTTATTAACGAGACAGCTCTCCTTGGCGGATTACTGTCCAGTCATCTGTGGAAGCCTCTCTCCCTCTCCCTGACAAGTGGACCGGCTGCTGCAGGGTGCCTCCGGTATCAGGTGCAAGCGCAGATGATTTCTGCTGAGCTGGTCCATCATGCACCCTTCCTCATCTGTTAAGCAGCGCTGTTTGAGAGTTTGCCTCCCTGTGAGCATCTCGTGTTTTGGTAGGGGCTTCTCACATGACATCAGGTGCAATCGTTCTGAATTGCTTTTCTTGGTTACTTCTCCACTGCAGCAATGGGGATCCCTGAATTAAAATAGTCTCTCAGCAATGCTCATGACCCCAGTAATGAATCTTTACAAGCCCAAAGACTGGGGAACGCTTTCGGCAGAACAGCCTGGCAATTGCTTATAACCTAAATCCATTTCACAAGGGTAGCCAGGTGTGTTTGCAGGCAGGCAAAAGCAGTTACAATGGATTATTGGCATACCTTGGAATAGTGAGTGCTGTGTTTTCTATTAAAAATTAAAGAAACGTTAGAGTCAGTTTTCAGGAAGAAAAGAAAGAAGGCAAATACAAATGTATTTAATTTATACAAACTTAGGTACAGAGGAAGGTTTACTTTGGAAGAAAATCAACTACAGTTTCTTCATAGGGAAACTAAAAAACCCTGCAGGAGATGTCACTGTTGCAGGTTTAGTGGCTGTGCATGTTTGCTGCACACAAGCCTGTGCATGGTCCCTGCAAAGAACCCTGCCCAATCCCACCCCACCAACCTCTGCCCATGAGGCTTCCCAGGCCCAGCCTTTCAGAGGGCCCTCATTGAGGCATATAAATGAATTTGGGTTCAGTTTGGGTTTTTTCTCTTACAACAAGGAATGGAGAAAATAAATTTTTTTTTCTTGCTTTATTCACTCAGCCATATTTTTTTCCTCTTATACTGCCTGGGGTCTCTGTTTCTCTATCTCTACCTGCTTTCCAAAAGCACTGGATAATGCCCTCCACCCAGTCAGATAATCATCACCTTGGTATTTCAGCGGGCTTAGCAATAAATAGACATCACTATTCCCTCACCTTTCTCTAGAATACCTTTTATTTTGAAATTAATGGGTCCTTCTCTTAGTCTGGTATTCCCACAACTCTGCACTTTGCTCCGTCTTACCTGACATGTCCAAAGGGACTTGGCTTTTGCTGAAGAATAATCCCAAAACAGAGCATCAGGGAAGACTATTCAGGACATGTGCTGCTGCCTGGAAGGTCAGGATCTGGTGAGCAGTTGCTGCATGGGCAAACATTTTCTCCAGCACCAATACCCACCCAAGAAGTTGCTTTTACCTGGATTGTTTCAGTATCCAGTTTACAATGGCATCATGTGGGCAGCAAGGCTGGCAGGGTTGGGCATGGGGTGGAGAAAGGCTCAGCACAAGCAGGAACAGGGCAGGAACTTCTTGAGTACGTGTCATAGTCTGAAAAACTCATCTAAGCTGCATCTTCTGAAAGAGATTTCAATGTGTCATTTATCAGGGTGCCTCTGGGCTCTGTAACGGAGCTGTGCTGGACTCACATTGACTTATTTGAAAATTACATGTAAAATACTTGACAGATCAGTTAAAGTCACTCATTTTCCACTAGTATCATCTAGGTCCCACATCTCCTTATTGCAGAATACACAAGCTGCAAATAGCAACGTCATGTAATGTTCACACTTGATGATTAACATCTCTGGTGAAAAAAAAATCTTAGGAAATCTAACAAAAGGTCTGTTAGTCTTTCATTAGTCCATACCAGCTTGGACTACTTGCCAGTTTGTTAATTGATGTTCAGCCAGTTTCTGTGTACAATTCATACCTAAGACAAATTGGTCTGAGGGTGACTTAATGTTTATAACACCATCTTAAAAGTGAAAATAGATAGTCAAAGGTCTCTATTTGGATGGAGCTTTGAGTCAGAGAGTTCTGCACAGTTTGCCACAAAGAAGATGATTTTTGTTTTCTGCCAGAAAACTTCTGCCCATGAAAGCTGAATTACTGGACCTCTTACCTGACACATGTGACTGCCTGAGGACCATAGCTGCACTTCCTTCTCTCTTATTTTCAAAAATGAGGTCTTAGGGATAGGGTTGCCAGGTTTCTTACACAGAGCTAAGGTGGGGCTGTCTGCCTTTAAAAAATCTAAAGGAAATTCAAGAGCAGCACATTCTTCTGCTCCATTTCTAGTAGGCTAGTGGTTAAGGTTGTGGCACTTGTAACATATAAATGTTGTTTCTGCCAGCCCAAGTTTTGAAAGGTGGTTTTGTGACTAGCTGAACTCCACACATACCAAGTTTAGTCTTTGAGCAAAAATATCTATGTAGAAAATGTATTTTGTGGGGAACAGGGATCCCTTCAACTCCAAGGAGGGCCTGCCCTGAGCAGGCTCCTCAGTGGCTGGGAAACACGTCAGTGGCACAGGAACAAACTCTGTGCTCATGGCTGCTAGGGAGGAGGAGAGGGGAAATTGGGGCAAACCCCATTGCAACTGTCCCCATGAGGTCCCACTGAAGCTCATCAAAACCCCTTGCATACAGAGGCCAGTCCTGGGCTTGTAGGGATGCTGTGACTTAGGAAGAAGTTTTTCACAGAACGAGTGATTAAGTTCTGGAATAGTCTGCCCGGGGAGGTGGTGGAGTCACCATCCCTGGATGTGTTTAAAAAGAGATTGGATTTGGCACTCAGTGCTATGATCTAGTTGAGGTGTTAGGGCATGGGTTGGACTCAGTGATCTTGAAGGTCTCTTCCAACCTAAATATTCTGTGATTCTGTGACTTTTGCTGTGTGAAGACAGCAGGAGCTGACACACAAACACAATTAATTGCTCACTCCTTCTGGGAGTAGGGCTTTTTTGTTCTGGTATGTTTTTAATCTGGGTTTATTGTTTGGGGTTTTATTAACCCAGGGAAAAGATCTGTAAAAACCAGGATTGCCTCCACAGGCTTGTGTTGTGAGTGTAAAGCAGCTGAAGCCAGGACAGTGGTCTTATCCCGTAGTTTGGGTGTTCTTCTGTTGGTGTTTTATATAGATGTATTTTTTAGAACCTCATGCTTTGTCATGTGATTCAGCAGCAATAATTAGGCAGAAACTTGCTGTCCCTGCAGATGCTAAGATTACAGGATGACATACTCTCACCAGATGACAGCACAAACTGATATTTTTAGAACAGCCCACATCAACTGGTCTCCCCAGTGCTTTCCTCCTTGGATCAGCAGTGCACAGGTTTTGCTACAGAATGAGTCTTTGCAAATCGTCTGTCTCATGTGAATGAGCCATAATGATTGTTTAGAGCTGCAGATCAGTGTTGGTCCCTCGATATTGGTTTGCCTGATAACTGGGCTGGTTACAGGTGGCTTTTCTTTGTTCATTGCTTCCTTTGAGCCAGACTTTTAAATAGCACCCATGAAAGCATATTTTCTTGAAGAAGTGCGTAATAAGAGCTCCTTTTTAGAAACATAACGTCATGCAGCTGAGGAAAGGTCAGGATCTTTTTTTCACAGCAATTGGGCACTCAGCCCCGGTGATGAACTGACAGCTGGAGAGGTTTAAGTCTTGTGTTGATGACAGCCAAAAAGCAGAGATACAGCGTGGGCAGTGGGAGTGCACGTTTGAGTAGTTCTGTGTGCCAATAGGCAGCCTTCCTGTGCTGGCCTGGGGAAAGGGGATGAAGGGGGGAGCCACCCTGGGCTCCTGGTGCCAATGGTGAAGGATCTCCATCAGGATGTTCCCATCAGCGCTGTCCCCGATCAAGTCCCGAGCAGCGTGTGGGGACGCTGACCCCGTTAAATCAGGTACCTGTGGCTGGGTGGTGGGAACGCCCCGCTCTGGTCCAGTCTGCCAGAGCTGTTTAATCAGCTTTTCCACTCAGATTGCTGCACAGGGTGGCAGTTGCTGGAGTCTGGCAGAGGGGACATCTGCTGAGCAGCAATCGGATGGGGACGCAGCTCGGCTAGCGGAAGCTGCCGTGCAGCCACGGCTATCCGCCATTACCCCAGGAAAAAGGCCACTTTTCCCACATGATGCTGTGGAGAATGGCTTGTGCTTATGCACTTCTACAGCTGAGCTAAATGTCTTGCCCGTTGTTTTTCCCTTGCACTGCCTACATCTCCTGGCTTTTATCTACATACAAATATATATAAAATCTGGGTTTGAGGTATGACCTTTCCTCTCTTGCCTTTTCTGCCACTTGTAATTTATGATAGAAGATGTCCTGCCTTTTATCAACATGGTATTGGCCTCTCATTTTCAATTTACCACAGAGGAGAACAAGAAGATTCCATAGCAAGGAAGATGTTTTTAAAATAGGCCTTGCAAAGAAAAAGAACCTGTCTATGAGCACATTCAGAATAATGGGTACATAGCAGGTTTCCATAGCACTATAAATCCATAATTCAGGATGTCTCTAGCCATGCAGGTATCTCTCGCTCTAAAATGTGATTGTTTCTTCAGATTCAAAAGTGCAAGCAAAATCATTCTCTGGTCTTGCACAGGTGCAAGGTGTAGTTATGCATCGTTTTGTGATCCACAGTAGACATCTCCTTCCCAGTGCTCCCAAGTGCTTAAAGAAAGCACAGTTATTCCAGCTGCTGGGCTTTACCCCTAAAAAAAGATGTATTCTGTAAGTACTTTTGGCCCTCTTCCTCTAATCCAGCAGCATCCTGCCATAAAAGGGCTGTGTTGAACACCTGGGCTGATGTCTTTCAGTCACTGGCAATGTCACCCATAACTGGCAGGATTTCCATCCCACTTCTTGGGCTCCTGAACAAAATGCAGGGAGTAAGATTGACCAAAAGTTGTCAAGTAAGAAACCTGATGACCTTATGGAGAGAAGTTGTCCTGTATCTAAGCTCTCCTGTGTTAGCCAGGGCAGAGGATTAAACCCAGCCAGATGAGATGGTTCTCAACATTGTGTATCAACAGTGCTTGGGCTCAAAGTTTCCTTTTCAATTGTAAAATTAGTAGATGGGACTTTACCCACCTTTGTGGGTAAAATGAACTGCCCAGAGGAGCAGTGGATTCTCCTGTGCTGGAAGTACTCCATACATGACAGGATCCTGAATAATTTTACCTAAGGCCCTGCCTTGAACAGAAAATTGGACCAGATGATGGTGATCCTTTCCAGCCTGGACTTTTATACAATGCTGTAGACCACTGGGATATCAGAATAACCTGCTTATAAATAGTTGTGGCAGCTCACTGCAGTTCTGGCCTTCTTTCCTGGGGAGCTGGTACAGGATGAGAGGATGATCTGCTGTCTTTAGTTACATTTACTTCCAAAATACTTGGTTGTCTCTTATGGTTTGCAGTGTTCTTTGGAAGAAGAGCAGCAACAGAAGGAAAAGAGATGCTTTCGTGCCTTACATGCTTATGCAGCTACAAGCACTGCAACATTTTAGCTCCCTTAAGTCCTGATTCTGTGCTGGCATTCTTCCTCTTTCCATCCTTCAACCCTTGTTCTCTGTCCCCAGTTCTGAGCTCGGAAAAATATATTTTTATGAGCAGAATTTAAAGAGAAAAAGCGAAGTTGCAACATGCCTGAAAGTTCAGGAAATAAAACCACATTAAGTTGCCAACTCTTTTTTTTGTCCTTGGGCTTTGTCCCCTGAGCTCAGTGTTGTGCCTCACACAGGGCCATCCTGTGACATCCTAGTGCAGTGTGTGCTAAGCCTGTAGGGTGTCACTGTGGTGTACCTGCTGTGGCACTGGGATTTCCAGTTTTTCTTGTGCTTGAAATATAAATCCCATGCTGTAATTATGTTGTTACAGAAAGACTGGCCACAGTAGTTATCATCCTTACTTGTTTTTAAACAAATTCTGTGTATTTTTCAGTCTTTGGCTGTGAAACCTCAGACAGAATATTAACTTGTAACCACATATAATGAAGTCTTGCTTTTTGAGCCTACCCCCACTTTGGAGTAGAAGCTCTGTTGCTAGAGGCAGTGACAAATCAAAGGGCAGAGGCGCCAGAATGAATGCACATCTGTCACTAAAGGACACAAGTTTCCTTGAAAATGTTTGCATCCCAAGTGTCTAGACAGTAAAAGTAGTTACTGGGATTTCCTGTCCCTGGAGAGTTGTTGCAAAGTGGTACCCAGGGAGAACGCTTCTTTTACAGACCTCTAAAGGGTGATATTTTCCAAGATGAGATCCGCTCAGCACGCTTTCCAGCCAAATCAGGAGATCCATGTTAGGCTGCCATACAGAGGAGCTGTGTGTTGGCAGTGCAGACTCTCACACCGTAATTGTGTAAAGGAGCACACAGCTTTTCTTCCAGCAGAAAACTTGATGTGCTGGTTGCTGTGTTGGCTCACTGATAAACCAGGGCACATTATCTATGCCCTGCTCTGGGGAGCACCACCCTGTCACCTTTCTGTTCTGAAGAAATTTCCAGTGCTTCAGACTGGCACCATTGGGAATCAAAGGGAGAAAGCAGTAGGTGTCAAATGATTCCTCAGAGTTGCTCTGATTGTGCACAAGCTGGCATGGGGCTTGGGAGTCCAGTTAAGTGGTGGAATGATGTGAGACAGAGGTGAAGAAATGTTGTTGCTGGAGGGAAATCAGAATCAGTCAGCTTGGCCACAGAGTAAAATGAGAGTAGCATTTGTAACTGGACAGTAGCAAGGTAGAGGATGAGAGGGCAGAGAATAGGACAGAAGAAAGGGGTATCTAATCTCCTGCGTGACTGTTTGCAAAGCTTTTAGCAGGGCCTGTTGCACTAGGACAAGGGTAATGGTTTTAAACCAGAAGAGGGTAGATTTAGATAAAATATAAGGGAAATTATTTTTACCATGAGGGTGGTAAAACCCCCTAACAGGTTGCCCAATGAGGTGGTGGATGACCCATCCCTGAAACTGCTCAAGGCCAGGTTGGATGGGGCTCTGAGCAACCTGATCTAGTTGAAGATGTTCTTGCTCACTTCAGGGGAATTGGACTAGACAATCATTAAGGTCCCTGCCCCTGCCAGCTCAAACCATTCTATGATTCTGTGGTAAATGAAGATGTAACTGGAGTACTTGTTTCCCTGCCTTGATACAGTTTTCATCTCTGTGGGGTAGCAGGCTGCTAACTCAGGGTAAACAGGCTTTTTATGGTGAGACAGAAAGCAAGACTGTGTGAGTCTGTTACAGACTTTAACAGGGTAATTTGAAGGCAGGCAGGTTGAGACTTTGATCTAGCTCTTTTCATTTTTAATCCATTTGCAAAGTCCATGTAAGCAGAGCTGTGAAAATGGAACATAGCTTGGTTCTGCTAAGTGATGCACACCTCAGCTGTGCATGTGTCCAAAATGTTGGCACTGTCTGAAGTACAGGTCCCACAAGAAAAAATACTTGGCAGTGCCACTTCCACAAAAGATGTTCAACTTAACCCATTGTCCAGTTTTTTTCTCATCGCTTGGTTTTGTGGTATAATACTCCACATAGATTTTTAATTTAAATGTTAAGCAATACTCTGGTGCTTTATTGGGAGTTTCTGTACTCTTTTAATCATTAGCTGTATTCAAAGTCTGCAAGACTTCTCACACGTGCCGCAGTTAAGCCCATGCTCAACAAAACTGGCAGCTGCCTGAGAGGGACTTGCTGGGCTGTGGCATTTGGGACCTGAGCCTTCCCTTCAGAGGATGTTGTGCTTTGTGTGCTTCACTCATTTCCAGCCCCTCTGGTGCTCAGGCTTTAAGAAGTAGAGAAATGGGCTTGCACTTGTTTGAGCTGCTTACGAGCCACTAGCCAGGTTTTACTGGGGGCTACCAGGCCTGTCTGGGTATCTTCTGCTGACCTTGTTACGGCCACTGGGGCACAGCAAATGGAGCCATTGCCAGGCAGTCACATTAACGAATGGCCAGCGTTAATTTGCCCTTTGAAAATGAAGAAATCAATATGTTGATCCAGTCGGAAATCCCTTTATTCACAAAACAGTCTACCCCAAACCCCTCCACATAATTAAGGCTAAAGCCAAATTTTGTTTGGGTGGAATGCACAATCTGTCTGCTCCCTAAGCTGTGCTGAATGAAGTTCTCCCCTAATGGCGCAGGGAGCAGCTGTCATGCTGTTGCTCTAATAACCATGAGACAAAATGATTAAATTTCCATCAATCATTTAGCATTATCAGAATAGGTCATTTTAATAAATTGTTATCATAGGATCAGTGCCTGGCACCTTAGACAGGAGACAGTTTGAGTGATCCTCCTTGCAGGAGATGCCTGTCCAGCAGTTCCACTGAATCCCCCATTTTTTGTGAGGATGCCTGCTAGCAGGGTCTTTTGAAAGTAAAGACATTCCTGTGATCAACTCCATGGCTTTTTGGTTTCAGCAGTGTCCCCTTGTTCTTGCACTGTATAAAAAATTATCAATCTTTAATCTTGGGGAAAATCCTCAAAAAGTACTAAGTGCTGTGCGGGGACTAAACTCTGTTTTCAGAAGTCATTTCAGAGCCAGAAGCTACATGCCCAGCAACACAGATGTCTACCAAGTGAATTTTCTGAAAAAGTGAGAGGATTTCATGGGAATGTTTAAATGTACATACTTTCCAAAACCCTGTGTGGTGCCTGCCTATATCTCTAAGCCACTGAGTACCTTTAAAACTCTGTCCCCTTGGCCCCCTTGTTTGAAATGTTCATCTGTTTTCAGTGTTTTACCTACTTACCATGTTTCTTCATAGTCACCTCCATGCTGTATCCAAGGTATCTTCCCCATACTTCTCTCTCCTCAGAGAAGTTTCTTGGCTAGAGAATAAGATAGACCCCAGCCCAATTTTTAAAGGCAGCTGGATCATGTCTGTTGCTGGTGTGTTGTGTGAGCAGGAGAATGGAAAACTCCAAAGTCCACACTGAAATTCGTGGCTTCTTACTGTTTGTCTTAGGGATCCTCTTCATCTGTCCTTCAGGGGTGGTGGTGGATGTCAAACACTTAGAGAGGATTTATTCAGCTTCTTGGTGATGCTGAGAAAAAGGTGATAATGAAAAATGGAGAAAAGCTGAAAGATCCTTCTTTGCTTCTACCTGGAAATACGCTTAACAAATAGACAGTGCACTGGATTTCTGTAAATCAGACTTGGCCATCATTCTTCATCGGAGAGAGGGTTTTTTCTGTCCTGTTTGGGAGCAGCTAAGCCATCAAAGAAACACATGAACCTTGGCAAGGGAAAAGTATTTTCAGGCAGGGTCATCTTATTCCTTGCTATATTTTTGAAGCTCCTGGGTGCAAACATACCTGAATTGCTTCTCAGTGTAAACTATTGTTTTGTTTGGAGATTTGCTTGATTGCTTTTTTTGTGTTTTTTTTTTCTACATGCAGTAATCTCACTGTCTTTTCTTCTTTTTCTTTTTCTTCTCCAGGCCCTCAAACTGACACGAGATGTAGAGAGAGAACCCTTTGCCAAATCTGCTGTCAGCAAGTGGACAGTGATACTGTTTACAGCTTACGACCTTTGTGAACCCTGCATTATTTTCCTAATGAAGCAGACTGTTAATAGGCCCCTTACTGGAGTGAAGAACCTACTTTCCCCCCCTTCTTTTTATTTTTTTTTTTTTTTTTTTTTTTTTTTTTTTCCTAATTTTTGAAAATTGAACTCATTCTGAAGTATGCAAAATCTTCCTTTTCTGGGATGGCCAAGCACCTGCTGTGGAGACAATGTTCAGCACCATCCTGTTGAGAACACACTGTGTAGCCTTTACACTAGTTACTTGTCAATGAGTATGTGGTGTTTCAATATATTAATGGTTTATGGGATGTTTTAAGTTGGCTTTTCTTTTTTGGAGGTTTTCCCTATCTGCCCACCCTCCCCCCTACAGCCTCCAGTTTGATTATTGTAGATTTTTAAGCAATTTTGCTTTCTCTCCCTGGGGAATCTGAGGCACTGTGCACATGCATGGAAATGACCGTAACCCAGCACTGCTCAGGTGTCAGGGTTTTCTGAAGATACAGCGTTTGTCAGTCCTGTCAGCCGGCTGGATTCCAGAAGGGGATGTGTGTGGCCTGTTGGTTTGTTGGGTTGGCTGGTTGGTTTGTTTCTTATTCTTTCCTTAAGTTTAATGGTACACCTGTTTTCCATAAGGGTCAACCCAGAGCTGGTTGCAAAACAAGGGAAGCTGGCGAGTTTGCCTCTTGGCTCATGAGGACGGACTGACAGCGGGTGCCACTGCCCTCACACGCGCCCAGGCAGGAGCCCCTCCCCTCCTGCCCTGCGTTAGCAAAGCTGCCCTGGCTGCCACAGTGGGCTGGTGAGGAGGTGTGGGCTGAGCTGCCACACAAGGTGGACGTAGTCACCTGTAGAGATGTGTTTGAAACACAGAAATTAAAGGAAACCTAGCCCTGGGCGTCGGCAGGTGACTTGCAGTGACAATGCCAGGAGCTGAGGCACAGATCACTGTGGGGTGTGTTATGGCATTAGTGATCCTGTTTATTTTTGTTGTTGTTGTTTTGGACATATCCTTGATTATTTTTTCCTTCTCATTATGTATAATCCATTGTGGCAGAAGAAGCAGGAGTGGGAATGACACAGTATCATACAAATGGCTTTTCATACAAGCGTAGATTGTAGCAGGATAAATGACACTGAAAGACAAGGCAGTTTTATATATTTTGCTTCTAAGATTTTCTTTTGTAAAATGAATAATAATTATTAATAATAATGAATAAAAGGTATGGTGCTGTATAGATCCTCTCTATAATCTGGAAAGTTTGATTACTCTTTATTAGTATCTTGGGGGGAGGGATACAAAAAAAGAGGGGAAAACACCAGTGGTACATAGGAACTTGGTATGAAGAGGTTCTGAATAGGACAGTGTATACATAATTCTCCAAAGCGATATATGAAGTTTCTTTTTCCTTTGCATAAAAGCATTATGCATATAAATATATAAATATATTTTATTATGTACAGAAATGGATCATTATGCATGGATGTTAGGAAAACAAAACTAGCATTTTAACCCAAGGTCTCAGTGCATGAGTTCCCACCGACCCGTGTCCCATGCAATGTGGAGTGACTCCCTCGCCACTGCCACCACACATGCACAGCCATGCACTGACACTCACACACATTTGTGGGCCCTTCCTCACTCCTTACTTTCCAGGTCCCTGAGGTGATTTTGGTGAAAAAACGGCTCCTAGTGTGATGGAAGTTTTGGTTTTGTACCGTAGCCCCCATGCTGTTCTCTCATAAAGATGCACCTCTTGGTTTCTCCCCCCAGTTACGACTGTGTAGGCTCTGTGCAGTTGTGGTTAGCATAGCCCTGTAGCATATCAACTCTTTCAAGCAGCCAAGGGTTTATCATTTGCCTTTTAAAAAAACTTATTTTCTTTTTACACTGAGGGGTTCTATTTGTTAGCATGTGGTCCAGTTTATTGCATTCATTGGCTGGTGCACCTTGCCCATGTCTATTGGCAGCCGGCTTCCCAAGATGCTTGTGTGGCACAGCTGGGCACCCTGCTTACCCAAGTCCAGTTGCAGGCACTTTTACTGAAATTGGTCAGGAGTTCATCCCTGGCCTCCTCTCAGCGTGTGCCGTTAGCTCGTAGCTTCCTGGCACACCCCAAAATGGGAGTGCATGATGAAGGACTTCCCTCTGGTGTTTCTTTTGCTGAGGCTTCTCTGCAGCTGCTGCCCTGTGGCTGGATTGTGCCCCAGCCCCATTTTTTGGCTGTCAGCAGAGCTCACCTGGTGGCTGAGGTGCAGCTTTTGATCCCCACACAGATGAGGCTCCAGCGAGACCCGTGGTGCTGCCCACAGACCCACTGACACCGACAGATCAGTGAAGCCTGACTCGATGGCATGGCCAAAGTGACCAAACCCCATCATTTATTTTTGTTCTTGGTACACATTCAGTTCTTGTCAAAGGCAAGGGAAGGCCTGTTGAAAGCTTAAATGAAATGGCTGCAAATTCTGCTCTGTTCCAGCAACTTAGCCTGCTTGAGTTCAGAGGAACTGCTTTCCACTGGCAGAAATGAGAGACAAAACTATGGCCTGCTCTGTTCAGAAAATGGAGAAAAAACACTTAGTTTAGAGACAGCCCATCATAGCAGAGAAGTCTTTTTAAAAGAAATAATGAAAGCATTAGTGGCTGAAAGGTTTAACCTCCCAGCGATGTCAAGGGGAGCATTTCCATTGGCATGGCTGGGACAGCTTGAGCCCCTGCTTTGGAGAACATCCCAGTGCTCATTGAAGAGGGATGGACTTTGCCAGCCTCTTCAGTTTGGTTTGGTTTCTGTTGCTCAGTTTTGGGGCCAAAATTCAAGCAGAAGTGCCTGGTGTCAGGCAGCAAACATTGGGGACTCCAGCATGGTCGCAGGGGACGAGCTGCTCTGCCCTCATGGCTCCTTGAAGGAAGGGAAGGTGACAGGTCCTGCCAGGCCCAGGGGAAGGTCATCACCCTCTTCACCTGCTGAGGTGCCCAGCAAAGGCCCTTCACTCCAGAGGTGCTAGATAAATCTCCCTGAATTCAAAGGGCCGGTTATTTAGGTGTCAAAATTAAGCCTTGAATAGCTAGTTTGGGGAACCTACTGTTTGAAAATTTGGCCTTTGAGTTTTTAGACATGTTTATGCCTAGAGGTTTTCCTTGTGAGATCATGTAAAACAGATGAAGGTCAAGGTCACAATTACATGGCTATCTTTTGAACACTTGGTCTCAACAAAAGGTCTAAAAAGGTGTTATTTTTGCAGTTTCTAGTCACAGGTTGGGGCTTGATTTAATGACTTTGTAAAAGAAATTTTCTCTTAAGAATAATCAGAAAGTTAAACACTGCTCAACTCCAGAAATTTTTGTGCCACTGCTTTAAAAAGTTACCTTTTAGGTCATGTATTTCTCCAAAATTATATCATTGCTTGGCAATTGGTGTCCTGTAAGTGTTTCAAGTACACAATATACCTTTGGAATTGCCAACAGATGCGAAGGGGGACCAGATACATTTCGTAACTATGGGTTGGAAAAAATGGATTGTACATTTGGCTTCACATGTTTAACTTTTTTTTAAAAAGTTGCATGATTGGAAAAAATATGTATACAGTATCTGTAAAACTGTTTTATCTGTTTCTGTTTCAAGCCATGTAAATTGGAAGAATATTAAATCCACAGCCTTATCGCGCATGGCCGTCTTTACATACTGAAGAGCTGAACAGTTTATACTTTTCATTTGGGCTATCTTGTACTTTCATTTGAAAGCAGACACTCTCACGTTGCAGTCTTACTGAGGATTTTATATTAAAAAATAAAACAAAAAAAAAGAAAACAAAGAAAAAAGATGCTGCCCTGGAAGAATATATTACCTTACAACTCAGAGGTTGGAAGGAAGTTTGTTTTGGAGCAAAACCTGCCCCTTTCCAAATGAAGTAGAGACGCAGTGCTTACTCCACTTGGTGTTAGTAGATATTGCCTTGTGTATTCCATTTTAAATTGTAATCTAGTTTGTAAAAGAGATGGTGACGCATGTAAATAAAGCATAATGGATCTCTACATTGCACATTTGCCTTTGCTCTGTTTTATTGTGTCACAGACAGACATGTAAACACAGGACCTGGAGAAGGGGTGACTTTCAAGGAGCAAGTGAAAATGGCTGGTGGGGCTGGGCAGGGGTCCCCAGCCTGCATCCACTGATGTCTGTAAATCCATATTAACGTGGGCCTTGGCCCTTCAATCCTTCAGCCAAGCCAGTGCAGTTTTGGTGGTCAAATAACCCCCAGGGGAATCATTTACTGCTGCTAAAAAATCACAAAGTTCACTTGAATCTGGGGACAGAGCGGGGTTGTCCCCAGGGGTGGCAGCTGCAGAGCAGCTCACCTGATCTGGGAGAGAAGCAGTCTGACTGCAGACCTGTCCTGAAAAGGGTTACACCCCCCACCATGGGCTTGGCTGGGTTTCAGGCTGAAAGTTTGAAAAATGCCTGGAGTACTTGAAAGCACCCGTTTGGGATTTGGGATAATGAAACCAGCAGCCTGACTCAGCAGAAAGTTATACTGAGGGCTCTGGCTGAGGCACTGGAGAGCGTGCTCAGAAATGAGAGACATGCCAATAAAAAAGTTCTTCTCCCACCCTGATGGGGAGCCAGAGATGTGTATGGTCTTTTTGAGTCATTTTTCAGGAGGAAATTATATTTTCAAGAAAGAGGAGCCTTTCCTCACAGGAAGGAGGGGGTTTTCATTACTCCAGAGGCACAAACCATGATGTTGTCTGTGCAGAGCCCACAGGAATGTTATGCTCAGGTATTGCAGCAATAAAGAGCAGCTTGGGGATATCCCTTGTTAAACACAGCGAGAGCTGTTCAGGCTTTGTTCTAACTAGAGGCAGCCTGAAACATGACAAGATCCAGACAGAGAATAAATAGCCTTTGACCAGGAGAAAGTGTGCATTAAACTTCCCAGAGTGAGGGTGCACTTGTCCTGCAGCACCTACAGATTCCCCTCACAAACAGAGCTGTTTTGCTTGTTTTATTCAGAAGGCTTCTCCAACAAGGCTCTGCCAGAAAAGGACCTGGGCCCTCTGCCTTGGCATCACCCCACTGATATTTGGGACAAACTGTTGTGGTTGTTTGGCCTAGTGAGGTGCCAGGTCAAAGGGACTCAGCTTTACCCTGAATTTAGGCAGGGGCAGCCACAGCAATGAAGATGAGCTGATCAACTCCTGGGCAAGTTTTGTGCTGAACCTACTTGGGTCTGTTGTGCAATGCTTTAGCTGTGACCTTCAGTTCACACGGCCTTGGAATAGATCATTCTTATCTTTCACAGTACTTTCAAAATAAGTCCAAACATTTTAAAACTTCTCCAAGTTGTCCCAGCAGGCAAAAGACTTTTCAAGTTGCTGCTGAGGCTGGTGAGGCAACAGAGAGCTATTTTAGGAGCTCCCCACCACATATGCTGAGTCGTGAGTTCAGCCAGACTGGGCAAACAGTATTTTACAGCTCTTGTTTGGTTACTGCTGCCAAGGAAGTTAGGGGTACTTTCAAGAAGGCTGAGATAAGTAAATCTGGGAGGCTACCTCTTTTACTGGTTGGAGTCATCATGACTGGAATCTCCCTCTTCAAAAGGAAGTCTTCCTGGATGAAGTGGAGCCCAAGCCAGATGGAGCAGATACTGCTCTTGCTGGTACAGACATTCATCCCACTGCCAGCGGCTTCTGCGCTGTCTCATAGCATCTCTGTTTGCTCAACCCAGCCCACAGAGCTTTTTTTCCCACTGTGTCTGCCCGTGGAATTTTAAAAAATGAAAATGTATTTATCACATAAGTACAAAGCATAGAAAATCCCACTAGAGCAACAGAAAAACCAAGTAAGCTTTTCAATTTTTTTTTTTACTGTGGTTTAAATCTTTGAGAAACTTTGGAATTGTCTGACAAAATTCAGAATCTTCAGTTTGGAATTTTTATTTTTGCACGTGGATTTTATCTGCATACCCATGACATGAGCAGTTTTTCATATGTTAAAACATTTACTTACTAGAACAAAGCATCTTCTGCTTTTATTTTTTTGATGGTTTGATGACATACCAAGCACCTGATTTAATCTAGAAAATGAGATAAAATGTCCCAATTCAGCAGGAACAACTGGCCTAAGTGAGGTTAACTGTTGTAACATTCTTTTAATGGTACATTATGCCATGCAGATTTAAAGATGCCTATATCCTATGAGTGATGTGGCGAAATGGGAGGAAAACTGTAAAAATACATGACATCTCATAAAAATATTTCCAACTTCCAAGACACATATAATGCTGATCAGGAGTCTTTTCCCTCTACTTTCACTCCTTTTGAGGCAATACCTTAAAACTTTGTTTTTGCTGAAATTTAAAGCACAGAGCAATTCCCACATGTTGCCTTTCCCTGGGGATCAGCCTTCCAGCAGTGCTCTCTGCAATGGGCATTGAGGCTGCTGCTGGCACCTGTGGACCCTGGCAGCACAGGGATGTCAGGCTTTGGCTCTACTTCATGCTCTGAGGGCCACTGTAAACCCTGAAAGATCTCATGGCTGGTCCAGTGCAGGAGGACGGGAAGGACATCAGTGGGAGCAAACACAGCAGATGCCAGCACCTTGCTCTGGTGTCTGGTAACCTCTCTGAAGAGTCACCTGCTGCATGGACAATGGTTCCTTCTGCTGTTCCTAACCACCTTGGAAAAGGGTAGCATTGGTTAGAAAGTGCTAGTTAAGAAATACAGGCGTACTCTACCTCTGGCCTCCAAAGCTAAAGATGTAGGAAAACTGTGCATTGGCGGAGTCACCTCAGAGGTGCTCCCTGGAGAGCAGCAGAGGAAGCTGCTCCTGACACTTTCCCCTCCAGGAGGGAGAGGTCCAGCTGTTCCAAGCCTCTGCTGTGAATGACTGGCCTGGTGTTTGTCTTGCATTTGTTGTTTCAGTAGAAAATTCATACTTCACCAGCACTTTATCTTAAATCTCTCTTAGGCTTCTCTACTTAAGGCTAACCAGGCTTGTACACCATTAACTAATTCATGGATAGTGTCCTGAAGAAAAGTCACTGCTTAGCAAGCAATAAAGCAATTCATAAAAGACATGCAATTAAAAAAAAAAAAGTCCTTTTACTCATTAAATTAAACCCATTGTCATCCACACTTCTCTGGAGAGTCATATTTGCAATATCAAATTGTGTTATCAACCTCAGTGTGCATCTGTTAGTCAAAATTTATGGCAAGGCTGTCTCATTTATACAGAAGTTTGTGCCGTGTGCTGTCACTCAGCCTAGCAGACTCCCATGGAAAAGCCACAACTGAAGTTAAAATTCTGCTCTGCCTGAGCAGTTATAAAGTTATAGTGGCTTTCAGAGCTGGATCTAAGTCTCTTCCTGGGGAAGGCAGCTAGCTTTGGGTGTCTTCCCTGAAGCTTCTGCCTCTGGAGAAGGTAGCAGAGGGGATTTTCAAGCATGGATGTGCAGGGGATGTGCAGGGGAGTTGTGTTTGCTCTGCAGTCTGGGAAGGGAGGTTGTCACCAAAGGGCCAGCACTAACCCAGTTACACAGACAGGAGCAGTCACATGGGAAGTTCCCCTGGAGTAACACAAGTGCAAAGCTTCTCTTCCCTTCTCCTCACCCACAACAAGCACTTCACTGCCCATTTCACTGGGTTCTTCACCAGAGGACACCAGGGTGAGAAGCTGCCTGCAGAGAGTGCCCTGAATTGCTGGGTCCTGGGGGACATGGCTGAGGCTTTGCAGCTGCATTTCCAGCCTCTTAAATCTCCTACCTGAACATCTTTGCTTTTCCACAATGTCTTCACCTTCCCTTGCCAAAGCTTTGTTCCCTTATTAAGAAAGGGCCTCCAGGTTGGCAAGATGAGGTTGCTGTTAGCAGGAGACTCTCAAGGTTTGGTTTTCCCACAAAAAGGGATGTGTAAGGAGCAGGGGGGTGACCAGCTCCCACCTTACAGATCTCATGGACCATGCATCCAAGGGGGCTTCTCCTTGTGTGAAGAGGAAATGTCAAGAGATGTGAGCACACAGGAGTGAAAAACAAAGTGACAAGTGGAAAGGGTTTCATAAAATGCTACTCTTTAAATGATACAATGCCATGGGGGCATCTGAACCACTTTTTCTTTCCCTTGAGTCATTCTTCAATCCAGATCTAAAGTCACCAGTGATTTTCATTGCTGTCAGCAATGATCTTCCTATCTTTTAATCCTCATGAATCTTTTTTGGAAATAAATATTTTTTCTTCTTTTTTTTTTCTTTTCTTCATTCTATGACTTTTTAAAATTCTCTGGTTTTTGGGTCAATTATGTAAGTTGTGGACATGATTATTTTTTATGAGGCTTGTATTTAAGCAAGAAACCCAGGTAACACAGTTACCTGGTAAGAACTCCTTGCCAGCACAAGTCACACCATTCCAGCTACACTAGGAAGAAACACTCCTTGTTTTGCTGCTTCAAGCTACACCTGAGTCTGAAGACAAAGTTTGCTGCTCCAGCTGCATCAGCCACCCTTTCCTACCATAGGCTAAACCCTGAGCATTGCTTCACTTGGAACAGTGAGTTTGACCAGAACACACTGGCTGCATTCACAGGGCTGCTAAGGTAAGGAGATGTAGAGCTGACAGTACAAATGGTTTGTGGACCTCCTACAAGGTATGGCAGGTCAAAGGGACACGAGCCCACCGCTTCAGAGCAAGCTCCTACAGACAAATAAATGGGAAAGAAATGAATGCCTTGTTATTTGAGAAAGTGCCTCTCTCTGTTCATCCTCTGCCAAGTTTTTCTGTGAGAAATGAATATTGTGAAGTAACTTTGTACAGTTTAGGTGCAGCCCAGAACAACCAGCTGTAGAGTTGACACTGGTATCTGCTCTCTGGCAGTGCTGGCTCATGTGACCTGCAATATTTCCCTGGGCCATAATCTGCAAAATAAATTTGAAAAACTTTGATTCTCTTTATTTCAGTGAGTGAAGAATCTGCAAACTTTTCCAGCTGAAGGTTATCAGACTTTGAACGTTTTATGCTGATTGCCTCATCCATAAACTAACAAAAGGCTCTTCTGTTTCTTTTCCACAATAACTGACAGCCCTCTGTAGGCACAAGTTCAGCACTTCAAGACTAACTTAAAGGTCAAATTTACCATATGGGCAGATTGGATGAGCTCATGGTTGAGGAAGACCATCTAAAGGTGACTTGTCTAACATCTGCACACACACACACACACACACAACACACACATACACACACACACGCACACACTCACTCTCAGAGGTCACACACATTTCATTTTGGTCTAGCCTTGTCCCAGACATGACCCATGTGCTGAGACTATCGGGATAAAGCTGTAGTAGAAATGTTAGATGTGGGTTGAATCTGGCACCTGAAACATAAGGTAATAATATGAGTCTGACAGAAGAAACGTTTGAAGAAAGAGATGGAGCAGAATTACATGAGAGGGGGTTCTGACCTCTCTTATCTGAAACCTGAATTATGACAAACTGCTGAAGTACTTTGTGTTTAAGCAGTTTACTCCCAAATTTTGGGTAGGCCATTATGGGATGCAAACTCTCATGCTGGGAAACAATGACCAGTCCTCACATCCTGGAGATTTCTCCACCGTGGCCCACAAACTTTTTGGCCAATTGACAGTTACCAGCCCCTCTACCTTCCGCCTGGCAGAAAAACCACAGGTGCTTGACCAGACAAGAGGAATTTGGAGATAGCAACTGCTTTTTCACCAAGACACTTCAATAACTATTGGCTGCCTTGTGTGCATTTCTAAAAGTAGGCGCTGCATGCTATCTCCCCTCCCAACTGTCCCTTCTATCCTCCTCCTGTGAGCCTAATCTTATGCCACACTTGTCCCCCTGGTGCTCCTGCCACCTACCCCACCCAGCCTTGGCTGGATGCCTTGGCTGGATGCCATGGCCTTGGGACCCTGGAAACCCAAAATTGGCAGCAGCCTCTGAGTGCTGGTGCGTCAGGCAGCTCAGCAGCTGGAGGACACGTGCCCAGCACCCAGCAAGGGCCACATGCAGAATGGGGACTGCCACCACGTGCCAGCATGAGGAGCTGGGAGGGAAAACCAGCCAGGTGGGATTCAGCAGACAAAGGTGCCATGCTGAGGAAAGAGAGGGGACACAAAATACCTTTGCATTACTTCATAGAGAAAATTACTTAAAACCTCCCCACCCTTCATACCCACTAAGGAGAGGACACAGCTGTGTTTCATCTGCAGGAAATTTAGGTTATGTTCGCTTAGCTATGAAGATAATTAACACATTTCCTAGAGGTGTGGACTTTTCTTCATTAAGGGTGTTTTTTGGGAGCAAAATGTTTGCCTGGATTTTCCACGGCCCTGCCTCAGAGCAGGAGGATGATCTCCTGAGGTCGCTTCTAAACTCATGCTCCTATGACTTGCCTTAAGGACTTAAAGTGGCTTTAAAACAAGATGGGGAAAAAAAAAAAAAAAAAAAAAAGAAAGCACAGAGGCTGCTGTCCTCTCCCAGCTAAGGCACAGATCTTTATGTACAGTAGCAAACTGTTATCTTTTCTGCTGGGGATTTAGTAATGTTGTCCCACTGTGCTGACGCATGAGCCAGGGTGTGCCCCCAATCCCAGGGAGGTATTGATGAGTACAGTCACAGAATCACAGAATCACAGAATCACAGAATCACAGAATCACAGAATCACAGAATCACAGAATCACAGAATCACAGAATCACAGAATCTGCTGAGCTGGAAGGGACCCCTCAGGATCATGGAGTCTGACTCCTTCTGGACCAGAAGTATAAATACAGGTGAAAATATAGATATTCCTGCAGTGGGTCAGGTTTGTTTCAGAGGTGGCCTGCTTGGCCTGCTGAGGGCACGTGTTGGCTCTCCTGGCAGGGACAATGGGCCAGAGCAGGAAAAGGTGCAAGCAGCAAAGCCCCACTGACTGTGAGCAGCAGGACTGGCGTGGGCAGGGACATGTCAGGGAGAGGCAGCTTTGGCTGAGCACCTGCTTATCAGAAAACCCAGGCCCTGGTGAAAGATGCAGCCTGAAGCCTTTTGGGGTGTCCCCATCACTGTTGCCAGGCCACCAAAGCAGGTGTCTGGAAGGGTGTCTTTCTGGGGCAGGAGGATCCAGACAGCCCATAATGGCAACTGTGGGCAAAGCCTGGTGCCTGAGCAAGCAAATTGTGCCAGAGGACAAGGAGATGCTCATGGCAGCAGCAGCCTCCTGTCCTGCTGGCAAACAAGAGTGATGGCTGCTCCCTCGCCCTGCAATAGGGCCAGCAGTAACCTCACCAAACCAGGTCCCAGCATAATCAGCCACTAAACTGTACCAAACTTGGGCTCCAGACAGAAAAAAACAACCCCCTGCCTGTGCCATGTTTACATTAGAAGTTTATTTTACAGTTCATTTCACAATCCGTTTCTCTTCTCCCTTGGCCGTGAGGTGATTTATGGTGCTGCAGATCCTATCTGCTGCCCTGCCCAGGGCACAGGCCTGGAGAAAAACCTGCCAGGGCTCTGGCCTTGTCCTTGTTGCTCTTTCATCTACAACTGCCCTTACCTGTGAGTAAAACTAGAGCGGGTCCTTCCAGGTAATGATAAATCAGTCTCTTGATCCCTTGTGCTGGTGTTGGCGTTTTGAGGGGTGGGCAGCTCAGGGTCTCTGAAGAGAATGAGCCAACAACAGAGGTGCCAAGGGCTGCCCTGAGCTTCCCTCTGCCTGACTGCTCTCCTGGTCCCACTGGGGGGGTGCTGGGGACTCCTGGCACGCTGTGGGACTGCAGACCCTGTGTCCCCAGGTGAGCAGGTGCCATTCCTGGCTGTGAAGCTGTTGGCATGATCCATGGCTGCAGGAGATGGCTGCTCCCTGCCCGCCCTGTGCCGTAAGGGACTTTCAGGGGCTGCTGGGATTAACTGGGATTAGTTGCTCAATGGTACATTTAAATGCTGATTTTCATGTTTCCCTGTTTTAGTGACATTCAGGGAGGTGGTTTAGCTTCACTGGTTTAATCAAGAACTCCAGAGCTGAGCATGCAAAAATGATGTGCTGCATTTTATTGAGAAAATAAGAGATGTGATCAGAAGATCTGGTGAGAAATCCCTGAGTAATACTTGACCTTCCTTGCTGTCTGTGTGAGTTGAAGGCAAAGGATTTAGTGCTTCCTTGTGCAGAGCCAGGTGTTCCCTATGAATAACTGGACCCAACCTAAAAGCAGGAGGAAGTGTATTTAAAAAAACAGAGGCGTGGTAATGACACTATCAGGCTTTTTGTGTGTTGTGTAATCCATGTGCATGTGGCTCCTGAAGAGCCTGCTCCTAGTCATGCCTAAATCACTCCATGAGAACAATGACAAAACCCAAATAAATTGACTGGCAACAGGGATTTGTTCCTTTTCCCCAAGAAAATGGTGCTCACCTCACATAAATATCAAGTTTTGTGGACTGAATGTTCATGTGACAGACACAGTGCCTTGTGAACATCAAAGCCAAAAGTTCTGAAAGAAGTTTTCTCTAACAGTTTTCTTTATCACCACTAATTGCCCTGATGGTGACAATGTGTGCAGATGGTAAGAAATAGAAGAGTTTCACATAGAGGGCACTGAGAACCTGTGATTACCTAGATTAACAGCTAAATAAATGTCTCTCCACAAACTTTAGCNGGGGGGGGGGGGGGGAGCTAATGTTAGGAACATTAAGAAATTGTTTTCATGTTCAACCTAATGCAAACTAGAAGTCTAGAAAAAGGGAATCCATTTGGCAATACATGTGTTTGGGCTCTAGGTGACTGGTGCAAATTTAGTCCATTCCTGCAATGGTAACAGTTCTTAAAGGCAATATAAAAATACCTGCTTTTTCCTCCTTTCCTACAAAAAGCACATATACTTTTATTTAACTGTGGAATGATTCTTTCTTGTGTGTAATAATTCTCCAGACATTGGAGAATGATGTTGGAAATAGAGAAACAAAATTGTCAGGAAGTACAAACTTCTCTGCTTTTGTGCACGTGACTGAATGCTTGAAGGGAAGATCATTCCACCGTTCATTTCACCATTTTGTATGCCAATAACACCACCAAACAGTGCACTAAATAATAATAAACTAACACTCTGATTATGGAAATTGACCTTAGATTAGCTGGAATTCCATCTGATAAGCCCCAGTAAAGCTTAAACCACTTGCACCAATACTATGAAGGTGAGATAGGTGTTGGGGTTGCTTTTCCTCTAACTGCAAGTGCACATTTTAGGAAAGGCAGCAAAGCTGGGGCTGCTCGGCAGCCTCGTGCAGAGAGATTCTTAAAAGCTTGTAAGGAAGTCAAAGGTAGAACTGAAAAGCTGAGGGATGGCAGCACTAGGAAGGGCAAGAATGATTTCTGCAGGATGATCAGGAGGTGCATTTCGTAAGAGAGAAGCCTTCTCCGGGGATAGTTTTTCATAGCTAGCAACCATGAATTGCAGTTTCTGTCTTGCAACACAAGCTGTCTGCAGAGATTGTGTCTCCCTACCTGACCTGCATGCCCTGAAAGAGGGCCATGAAGCCTCAGGGGAAAAACACAACCCTGGGGTGTCCTGTGGACCCCAAATAACCTCTCAAGCCTGGTGTAAACCCTGCCCAATAGGCATTTGCAGGAAACAGGCTTCCTCCCTGCAAACCTGCCTTCACGTGGAGCAAAAGTGGAGAGGTTGTCCCCTTCACCTCCTGCCAGCCTCCCTGGCCAGACCAAACTCAAAACCCCAAGGGAAAGGATTCAGCTGGTATGTTGCAACATCCTTCCTCTGTTTTTGCCAATCCTGTTTCTCAGTCTGTTGGCTAAGGTCCAGTATAATATCTCAAGGACACCCCAGTTCCATGGGGGGAAAAGGAGAGATGCAAACAGTTTTGAAAACACTTGTTCACATTATTTTGTAATTTTTTGGGAATCTTAAATTAAATACAACCACCCATGAAATGAAAATAACCCAATGGAAAATGTTAGGAAAGGGCTTGCCAATATATCCAATGAGGACTACAACATGGTAAACATACTGCTACTAAAAGGAACAGAGATATTGCTGCCAAAGTCTGTGTTTCTCTGGTTTGTAAGTCAAATTCAGTGCCCATTGAGGGTGTCCACTTCCCAGTTCCTGAACAGTTTGCCTCCTGAAGCTCTGCTTCTTGAAGTAGCCTCTGTAGGTTTAGGTCTCCACAGTTCTTTTCTACAAAAATCGTGCTAGTTCACCAGGAATGGTTTTCTAGCACTTTATTCCATCACATCTCTCAAGAGTGTAGTGTAGGATTAAGGCAAATCTATGACATATTTTCAGAGCAGTTTGCATTTAGCAGTACAATATATGTAATGATTCGAGACAAACCTTCCCCTAAAAGTATGTGCTGGTCAAAGGGCATAAGCACAGGGCTCTCCCAGCCTCGCCACTGGAACGAGCCCAGTGGGACGGGGACAGAGCTCCAGCTGCTCCATCTGGGGAAGGACAGCTTCATGTGAGCCTGGCAGCTCAGGGCTCTGCCATGGGGCCAGCTGGGAGGGCTGCAGACCTTGGGCATGCAGGCCAGATGTAAAGGAGCAAACTGCTGGCATTAAAGGAGCTCCTGCTCTTTATTTGGCATCCAGAAATGGCCTGTGATACTGGGAAGGGACGGATCAGAGATCTGTGGAGCGCTACTTTTTCATGCTGATTGAAGGGGACTGCATTAATAGGGCTGCTGAATGTTGATAAGGGCTGCTGTAGTGAGAGAAGCCAACTGATATGATAAGACATGTATTTTTGTGTCATATTTCAAGCCATTTAATAGCACTGGGTGGGGGTGGCGTGAACAGGAGCAAAAGTTGGGTTAAAAGATGTCCTTTATGTTAGAGAAACCTATTTGAACTTGCTTTCCTGTCATTTAAATGAAAAAACTGGGTTAAATTAGTTCTGATAAAGCACTAACTGCATGAATTATTGTTCAGGAAAAGTGTGAATTTCTATCACTATTCTGCCCATGCATCCTTTTGGGTTTGGGGTGGGTTTTTTATCACCCCCCACAGGACAGTACTTAAGGCCTTTCCCAAATAATAGCATCAATTGTGAGAAACTGCATGTGAGGATTCTGCATTGCCACTAGCCCAGGGACAAGGATGCCAAACTTGCTTGCATTGTGGATGATTTGATTAATCTTTTATTGAGTCCATGAAAGGCTATTGAACCGACCTGGACATGTTTTCTGTGTTTCAAAGACCCAAGGTGTTTTTTTAATCCAGTCCCTCCCCTTTCCCTCTGAGCACAGAAAGGCTGCAATTACGGGCAGTTTTCAAGGATGGCAGCTTTTGCTGACAGCCAGGACTTGTTGGGGCACAGAGTGGAGGAGCTGGATTGCACTTGGACCAGAATGAAAGCTATTTCATATGGTGCCACTCAACCCCCCAGGGCTGGGACCTCCCCTCATTTCTGGACATGCAGGCTTGGAAGCCAGGACTTGGCCTTGGAGCAGGCATTTCCCATGATTCCAGCTGCAATCAGTTGCTCCTCTGCTGTGAGGAACAGACATCCAGTGAATCCATCTGCATTTCCATGTCCTCTGCGAGCACCCCTAAATCCTCTGGTTATGCCTTCCTGTGCAAACCAGGAAAGGGTAACAGTTGCATGAAAACTCCCAGGAACTGGGTGATTACAGAGATCCTCAGTCCTGCCATGTTTGACCAAAAACAGGCAATGGTTTCAAGAGCTGCTGTACAGGGAGTGTCTGACCTTGTACCACTTGCTTGTGTAGAAAGCCAAGCTTGAACAAATCTTGAGCAGGCCTGAGTGCCTTTGGAGAAGATGAGATGTCTTCATTTGTCTCCTGTTGCCTGGAGCCCTTAGGAGTGGGGTCTGGGTCTTTCCACATCCTTTTCCAAGTCCCCCCTCAAAGCCTTTTCTGAAGCACTTGAATGTGCTGGCAGCTGGTGTTTTTCCATCAAGAGGATGTGGTAGTGTGGGCATTGGCAACACAGGTGAGGAACACAAAAAGGGTTTTACCAGAGGGAAAGGACGGGCACTGTCTATGAGCTCTGGTCTTCTCAATGAACCCCAGGACCCTCCATTAGAGGATGGTGACCGGCTCCTAAAACTTTGCAGAGGTGAAGCAACTCCTGTTGTAGGACTCACTACCCTGCTCTGGTGTATCTTGACCTACATTCAAATCTAGGTGTCCTGGTGGGTGCTTCATGGTGTCACATTTGTCTCTGGATGGGCTCTGTCTCTGTCACTGCAGACAGCTCTGCCCTCTCAGCCTGCAGTCGAGATATTTACATGATTTTTACAACAGTGCAGTATACTTGTAAAGGCAAGGCAATTTTTCCTCCTTGCAGAGGCAGTTCTGGGTCTTTCTGTCAGCCTTCTGTCTTGGCTCACAGGGTCATTAATGCTGTTAATGGTTGTAAAATTACTGTACCCATTCGTAATATCAGTTGACTTTGGCCTTGAGAGACGGTGCTACCCTTTACACTTTAGCATTTCACCAAGACTTTAAATGCTGGCAGAGAGAGCTGGGCATGAACTAATCTGGGCAGCAAGTTACAGGTTGCTTCACTTAAGCTTTTCCACGTGTTGACTTCAGGATTATAGTTCCTGTATGACTCCACTGATGTAAATGTGAGAGTTCATTTTTCCCCTGCACTTGTGACTGAGCTTGAAAAATTATTTCCTTTGAAAGCCAGTGTGTTTTAGCGTTTACTAAAGTGAACCTTTCTTTCCAGGCAAGTGAAGTACTGGGCTAAGATTGAGCTTTGTGATTCAATCCTGCAACTTGCAGCCACTCCTCACCCTTGGCATGAGGTTGAGGTGACACAAGGTACAGATAATTTCCTTCAAATAAAAAGCAAAATGTTCTTCTAAGAAGGCCTGAAATATCCATGGCCTGAAAGCTCCTTCAGGAATATAATTTATGGTGCCTGTTTCGGGGTAGGGGTGTCAGATAGACATATTCCATACATTTTTATCTGCACAATGTGCATGTTGTTTTCTATGATCCTTCATCCAGAATCTTATTTTAATGTTACAAGTGAAGACGCGTATTTAATTATTTCGGTGCCTGTAAGAAACTCCAGGCTCCTCTGAAGTCCTCTGACAACGCAAAGTGTTTCACAATGTATGAAGAGGTAATTTGCATGGAGAATCAATATGCTAATTATTGTGTCAAGGCTTATTGTTTTGGCGTGTTTCTTGGCTCTCTGTCCCAGGGTATACAGCCACGTATGGTCCCAATTCCTCTGCGAGATGTAAGATGTGCCTTTGCTCTGCGACAGTCACAGGACTTGTTAAAAGAGATGCAAACCAAAGAAGACTGGCACAGCTTGTACTGTCTTATCCAGTCTAGCTTCATTCTGTCAGGGAACATCAATTAAATCAGATGAAGAAATTAGGGAGCTTTTGTCTAGCTGGTGAGTTAAATAAATATTGATTAAAATAAAATGATTGCTAAGCAGATGAGTCAAAATAACCACCATACCAATTTGTATGTTTATATAAAGCCCAGCGGTGTGGGAATACAAGTGTCAAATATAGGTCCAGAGATGTCCTCCTTCTTCCTTTTATTTATTTCAAAGATGGTTGTGCTGTGAGTCAGGGACAGGAATAGTTGTGTCAGGCACTGCGCTGCCTCAGAACAAGAAGATGAACTTTGTCTCTTGGCTTTGTTGGCAGCCTGACGGCTCTTTGGGACGCTGGGGCCATGCACACGGGAGGAGCGTGAGAAACAGGCGGACAATTCGGATTTTACTGTCATGGCTCCCAGCAGGAAATGGTGTAAACACGGGGCACACACAACCTGTGGCTGCAGAGCTTTGGGCCACTGAGTTTCTGACAGATAACACCATAATGGGGCTCTGACCCACTCAGGACAGCAGCCAAAATTGTCCTGGGAGCTTGGAAAAAGCCACCAGAAAATATCACGTCTCTTTGCTGGACCTGTTAGTTCCTAATTGCTCCACAGTGACTAATGACTGAGGTACCTAGGAAGAATTACAGTGCAAACTTGGATTACACTTCCAGTCTTAAAGCGCTTGCTTTAGGGGCTGTGTACACGTGTGGGGCATGGGGAAGGATGGTGCAGAGGTGCTGTGGATAGGGATAAGCAGTCGTGAGAGAAGATTGTGGCTCTTTCCTCACCCTTACTGTCCTTGGATGCAACAAAAACCAGTGCAGGCAAAAGGGACAAGTGTTCACCTGAGAGGTCCCTGTTGTCCAGGTGTTCACAGCACAAATGAGTGGCTGGACTTCCTGCATTTGTCCAAATGTCCACTGCAAACTTTCTGGCAGATCACTTTGTGTTTCCTATTGTTTTCCCCTCACCTGGGAAAAAGGCTGCTGGATTATTGTTTTGCCAGCCAGCTGCTAAGTTGCTGAACCAGCAGCACACAATCAAGTCTGACACCCCACTTGACCCAAGTTTGCTTACCAAACCCTGTTACTCACCTCCCAGGAACAGAATGCCTCTTACACCCACCCTGCATGTGACTTCCCTGGGACACATGTATTTCACAGAATCACAGAATCACAAGGTTGGAACAGACCTTCAAGGTCATCGAGTCCAATCCAGCCCTAACACCTCAACTAAACCATGGCATGCAGTGCCACATCCAGTCCTTTTTTAAACACATTCAGGGATGGTGACTCCACCACCTCCCCAGGCAGACTATTCCAGTACTTTATCATTTTTTCTGTGAAAAACTTTTTCCTAATATCCAACCTAAATTTCCCTGGATGCAGCTTGAGACTGTTTTCTCTGGTTCTGTCAGTCGCTGCTTGGAGAATGAGACCAACCCCACCTGACTGCAGCCGCCTTTCAGGAAATTGTAGAGGGCAATAAAGTCACCCCTGAGTCTCCTCTTCTCCAGGCTAAATAACCCCAGTTCCCTCAGTCGTTCCTCACAGGGTTTGTGTTCCCAGCCCCTCACCAACCTCGTTGCCTCCTCTGGATGCGCTCCAGTGTCTCAATGTCCTTTAGTCCTTCCCAAACTGAGGGGCCAGAACTGGACACAGCACTCAAGGTGCTCTTACCAGTGCCGAGTACAGGGGCAGAATGACCTCCCTGCTCCTGCTGCCACACTATTCCTGATACAGGCCAGGATGAGGCCACCAGGGCACACTGCTGGCTCATGTTCAGCCGGCTGTCACCAGCACCCCCAGGTCCCTTTGTGCCTGGGCCCAGCCACACCATCCCCAGCCTGTAATGCTGCAGGGGGTTATTGTGGCCAAAATGCAGGTTCCATTTGTTGTGGATCCCAGACTTGGGAGGCCAGGCCAGGAGCTGGTGGTGGGTGATGCTGTCAGGCTTGCACCTTCTCCATGCTTACTCCCCACCTCCAGCATGAGGAAAATAGTTATTTACTCTTTCTCTACTGCAAAGATAAAAAGAAAGAGCAGGGAAGGGTTTATAATATATTTATTATTATTCACTAATAATTTTCAGGTTTACTTTTTTAAGTCTCTGTGATCAAGAGCTAGGAGAAAAATATTTGTAAATGGTGCTTCTCCCAACCTCAGGCAACCACCAAAGCTTTCTTTTTACAAGTAGTTCTAGTTTTACTTTATCAAGGATTCCAAGGGCTTTCTGAGCCTAACGACAAGCCTTTTAATTTGAACAAGCACATCTCTGGGTGGGTTTTCTCCCAGAAGTTGAAAGATTATATACATGCAGGGTGAAGCTAACCTAGAGATGACCTGCCCTGCTGCTTGCTAATCTCTCTCTTTTTTTTTGGTCTCTGATTTGTTTTGGGGTTGTTTTACTGGAAAATTTCAGGGGTACATTTGTTAGGCTCATGTTCTAACACTTCGTATTTTTGCTCTACATGTCAGCTTTTAATTTTCAAATTGCCAGCTACTATCAGGTAACTGAGGTTAACAAAGATCTCTTTCTTTAGCTGTAACTTAGAAAGCAGAGGAAGAGTAGAGACTATTGAGAAGTCCCACTCAAAATTTGGCAGGGTGCTTTTCCTCCTTTACCTGCAATAATTAAGCTGGCCCCCCACAGCCTCTGGAAAGCAGCTCTGCCAGCGGGACACCTCCAGCAGCCACTCTCACAGGTGAGCACAAAGGCTCACAGAGCAGAAATGCCTTCGGGCCCCCGGCATGTCAATAGGTCTGCTCAGCTATGCCGAGTTTAGTCATGCATTTTAAGTTTCTTCCTGAACCGGGGTCTTAATTCTTGTGCCATTTTACTGGAACAAAGAGGTCAGATTATTTATAGGTCGGTCGCCTTTGTGTGCATGAAGCTAGCACTGCCTTCGGTGCTCCAATTTCTGGGACTCTTTTTCCCTCCGGCTCTTAGGTCCCAGCTATTCTCTGCTAATGCAATAACAGTAATTATCCTATCGCCGGCCACCGCAGCACCCTGCATTAGCGCCTGCCTTACCTGGTGCACGGCGAGGCTGGCAGCCAGGTAAAACCCCTGTAATTTATAGCTCATCAGAGAAGCCAGCCAGCCCACGGTCTTCCTGTTTTGCAAAGAGACAGACTTATCACCTAGACGCTGCTGCAATGGGTGCACTGGAAAGGCAGGAAGATAAACCGGTGCACATGCAAGCTCTGGCTCCATCTCTGTTTATGTTCTCTGTTGTTTCATCCAGGCATGCAGTCAAGCAAAATCATCATGGCTCGATGCAACCAGGAGACAATATTGATATGTTTTTGCTTCCCAGTAGAGCCATGACATTTCACAATGTAATTGTTGTTTCGCATCCGGCTGCTGAGTGCAGAATGAGAGATGTGGAGCTGGCTATGCCAAGGTGTCTCTGCTAAGGCTTGGATTCAGATGGGAACATCTCAGATGTTTTATGTGACTGGTGTCCTATAGCACCCTATAGGGTGTGCTGTAGAATACATGGACTGCCTTCACTTCTTCAGTCCTTGCACAGTTTTATGACCAGAGGACTGGAGCACCTCTCCTATGGAGACAGGCTGAGAGAGTTGGGGTTCAGTCTGGAGAAGAGAAGACTTTGGGGAGACCTTACAGGACCTTCCAGTGCCTAAAAAGGGTACAAGAGATCTGGAGACGGACTTTTTCAAGGGCATGAAGTGAAAGAACAAGGGGGAATGGCTTCAAACTAAAAGAGGACAGGTTTAGATTAGGTATCAGGAAGAAATTCTTCACTATGAAGGTGGTGAGGCACTAGAACCAGTTGCCCAGAGAAGTTGTGGAAAGCCCTGCCCTGGAAGTGTTCAAGACCCGGCTGGATAGGTCTGCGAGCAATCTGGTCTAGTGGAAGGTGTCCCTGGCCATGGCAGAGGGTTGGAACCAGATGATCTTTAAGGTCCCTTCCAGCCCAAACCATTCTATGATTATATGAAATTCTACATGACAGCACTTGTGGTGTGTCCGCTCTTGTGAGGAGATGTTTTCTTTAAATGCTAGGCTGACACATCCAGCAGGATTTGGAGGACAGCAATATTGGATGAGGATAGATGAAATTAAGAGCAGATCTTGAAAGAATCACTGTTGACACTTACCCCAACCTCATGCAGGCAAGGCCAGACAGTCCTTTGTGCAGAGGGTGCAAACACACACACGTCTGGAGAGAACAGTCAAGCAAAACCCTCTCCAATACCCTTTGGACTTGACCTGCTGCTGTTCTTCAGGTAGTGAGGAGCATTTTCTGACATGTTAGAACACCTCAGGATGACAAGCACAAATTTACTGGCAAAGAGGTTTGTGGCAACGTTTTGCTGAGTAGCTCTTGCACTTCTGATGGTCCCATGGCCTCTGAAACTCAGCAGGAGCAAAGCTGCAGGGTCACAAGTACACTTTCCCTTGACTCCTTTAGCTGCCATTGATGCTTCAAGCTAGCAATGGTAGGATCCAGATATCCTTGGATTTGACAACCAACAAACATCTTCATCAGGCCAAAAAATACTAGTGTAAGCATCAGAAGCAGACCTGAACTGAAATTTGCAAAACATTCCAGAAAAAAATGGGAAAAACTTCTTCAGTGTAAGAAAGGAAGAAAAGCAAAGTCAGACTGTTGTGCAGTAAATGAGATTAAAGATAATTTAGGCATGGCCTGCAATCAAAGGAGTATTTTACCTCTGCTCTGGTTTAGAAGACAAATCCTAGGGGTAAAAGAAGGCTAATGTTAATGGGAACAGGGATATGGAAATAGAATTGTTACTGTGCTCAAAGAGCAGGCAGTGTTCCTCTTGGGAAGGCAGGTCATTCCTGTCCAGGAGTTCTGGAAAGACCAGCATGAGAGGTGGCACGTCTACTAGCAAGTGTTTTTATAGATCTGCCAAGTCAGAGAGGGACTCTGTGACTGCAGGATATCCATTACAACGTGTGCAGTTGTGCAGGGTTAAAAAATAATCCAGCCAAGCATCGGCGCCCTTGTAACTCTGACCTCACTGGTATGTGGGGCTTTGGAACATGCCTTGAAGGTTAATTAAAAATGCAAAGGCACATCAAAAATGGGATGAAATGCAACTAAAGGCACATCCTGCCAGACTAACCTGATGGTTCTCTTTGATAAAACAATTATTTTTCCAGACAGGTGATATCTGCCAGTTTTCCTTTATCTAGACTACTTTAATGTATTTGCTATGATGTCAAGTGAGAAACCACTGATGTTGCTGGAGACAAAATAGATTATTAGAGAAATCGTGTTGTTGGTTAGAGGAGGAGACAGTGAGTGCTGAGGCTGGAGATCTCAGGTCAGGAGAAGTTATCTGTGAGATCTCTTCCGACAGGAGTTTTGGGACCAATTTTGTTTCACTGTTTGCATTAATGGCATGCTCCTGGCCCATGTGAGCACTGTGCTGATGAAATGTGCTGCACAAAGCCATGAGGCACTGCTGGCATGGAGGTGGTTTGCAGGCCAGGCAGGATGAGCAGGGCACCTGGAGAATGGCTGTAATAAAAGGAGGGTGACATTCAAGTAAAAGACAAAGAGTCATGCAGGTGAAAACTGATGTCAGAGGTGGCTTTTGCTATTAACAGAGAGTGAATCAGTTGAGAATAGAACTGGGGAAAACGAAAAATCAGCATTAGATACAGGGGAGTTGAGTGCTGCCACCCTGATTCTGGTGTTGCACCTATTTCCAACTAAGAAGAGGAAGTATTAGTGCCCAGATCAACTCTCCTCCCTTCCTACCCCTCTTTTTGGGAAAGGTGTATTAACAGCAGAGCAGCAGAGAAGACCTGCAGGGAGACCAGGAGACTGGAGACCCTCTTTCCCAGGAGGCCATGGGAAGTTACTGGAGCACTTGCATGTGGTGATGGGGATGGAGTTTGATGAAATAGGCACCCTCCTGCTGTCACAAGTATCCAAGTGCTCCCTGCTCCAGCCTAAGGCCAGCCCCCAGTTGTTGCCAGCCACTAGCATATCCACATTTCTTTTCTTTGGATTAGGGTCAAAAGCAGCCCCTGGAACAAGGAGAAAAAGTGGGGGTAGGGTGGGAGATGGAGAAAAGCTCAGTGGTGCCTCCCAGTGCTTTGGTACCAAATGAACCTGGGAGCAACACTCCACTGTCTGTCCTGGGAGCTGCCAGCTCTTCCACCCGCAGTCCCCAGCAGCTGAGCTGTAGCATCAGGGGTCCCACTCCAACAGTGGCATTCTGTGAGGAGCAGTGGCAGTGGCGTGCAATTGCATTTGTTTTAATGTTTTTCCTTAAAGCTTGGAAAAGCAATGAAAAAATGAATAAAAACAACTGCCTGTCTGCATGATTCATAGCCAAAGCAACCAACTATATCTTGCTCTGCCTAGCAATTACCAGAGTTTTCATACATGTGTCGTGGAGAAGGGAATTTACAGGAGGGCTCCAGGTGAAGCCTAACCAAACAGGAATGAGCAGAACCTGACCCTCTGGCTATGCCTCAGGCCAGTCAGATATGGAGCAAGCTGGGTCTGGAGATACATTGCTGCCTTTGCTGGAGATGCACTGGGAGAGGGGCTGCTGTACTCAGCTGTCAGACAGGGCCCAGCAGGTGGCCAAGAAATGGTTTCCAGCCCAGGTTTGTTGCCCCAGTACTCAGGTCAGCAAGGGGAGCAGAAGTGCTCAAGGCTGCAGGGCCTTTCACAGAGGGACTTCAAGGCTACATTCCAGAATTTTTTCAGCTCCTCTAGAAGCTAATATTGTCTCCATCACTGCCGCCTTTCTAAAGAGAGGGCTAAGAGAGAAAGGCAAGAATGTGAGAGAAGAGGAAGTGAGGCAGAGAAGAGCTGGGTGCTCATGCAAAACTGCAAGAATTAAAAGTGGTGGCTCTCAGTGCTTGTGTAAGACCCACACGGCATTTGCAGCCCTGGCACAGCAGTCAGGCAGGCTCCGGCTCCTCTCGCGAGGACGGTCGGGAGCAGAGCAGGACTCTCCCACCAGGGAGCCCTGGCAGGCTCTTGATTAACACGTTGGTGTTGAGAAGCTAAGTCAAATACAATTATTAAACTGATTATTCATATTCCATTCTGTTCACTGTGGGAAGATACTCTTTTGGGGTTGTGTTTATGGGCCGTACAGATTGTTGGAGCGAATCTAATTAGCAAGAGAAATCCAAATGGAACAATGACTAGTAATTGTTAATGATGCAAGTGTATATTATACCAGCTCAAATGAAATCTTGGGTTGCAAGCAGCACTGAAAGGCAAAAGAACATTTACAGTTGTGCATAAAACACTACAAGTCCTTACCTGGCTGCTCTTATGTGTGGTTGAGCTGAGCTTCCACCTGTACAAGAGCAGTGACTCGTGAAACGCTTCCCGCTCACCACCAAAATAAAATGCTGCAAGAAATTAATGACCTGCAGAGCTTTGGTAGGAGAGGTGGTCTGTATCTGGGCTGAAAGTGATCCCTTGCTTTGCTTTCACCGGCGCAAGCCTCAGCTGCCTACAGAGCTGATTTAAATAAAAACAGGACCCTTTTTACTTGCACAGTCTCTGGACTGTGTCTCCAGTCCGGGGGTCGGAGCATCCCGGGCCACCAGCTGTTGGTGCTGCTCTTGGCATGCCTCTCCAGCTCCACCAAGCAAATGTGGGGCAGGCCACCATCCAAATATTTTGGATTTCAGTTTGGATGGTGAATTATGCAATACGCACAGGCACACACACAAAATCTATTTTGTTGTTTCTGCCAAAACAGGTGGCAGAAACAACAGGAGGTGGGCACGTAGACTTTCCAACTGTATAGTGAGCTGTGCATCTGAATTTGTTGAAATGATCTGTTCCAGGGCCTGCATTTTGGTTAACAGACCCCAAATCAGAGTGCTGGTGACTGGCACTCTCACTCCATGGAAACTGCCATGCTTGAACAGCCAGTGGAGCCGGGACAACTCGTAGCAGTCATGGATTTGGTCCAACTGAGCCTCAGCTCTCACATGAGATGTCCCTGATCCCATGCCTTGTTTCTCTCTTTCTAGCCTTGAGAACATTTCAGATGGATCTTCAGTTCAAGACCTACTTATTCCTCTGTGTTTTCTGGGTAGGATGTGTTTGTAAGAAGTGAACTGTATAGAAATGTTGTGAAAGATGGTTTAAGCTGCAACATTTTGGTTTTCAGAGGTTAAGCACAAGTTAGATGTCTTTTTGGCAACACTATAAATGTATATGTGATGGGAAGCCTGGACAGTTAAAACATTTTTTACTTATTCATCCTTCCAAATGTGTGTGGGTAAGACAACATGGTACAGAAAAAAATGCAGGATCTCCCTTGCAGTATTTACTTTACATTTTCTGTGTCACGAAAGATGGGAGAAATGACAGACCAGGGTAGGAAAGAAAGTATAAGGAATAATATAAGTGATAGTTATAAGACCAGAGCACTGGATAAGGCTTCTGTGTCCTCGACCAGAATGTGCAAGCTGGCTGATAAATACTCTTTCATTCATATGGTGTTGGAGTGTCAGAGATGAACTAGGACATTCAGCTAAAATGAAAGTATTTTAGTTAAAAGAGAAAAAAATGTTTATATTAACAGTTGTGGAACTTGAATAAAAACAAATAAAAGGGCCGGCAAATCTAATTCAGATACTTTTGTTTCAAATAATATTGAAGAGAGGTCTGACATTGTTGGTGTCTTATAAAAACCCTCAGAATTTCACCAACACTCTTTTTTAAAATAAAAGTTTGGCAAAATTGTTAAAAACACAGAGAAAAGAAACCTTTCTTCTGTGTAGTCCTCTCCCTAATGCAGATTTGAGTCATTACAATGAGTCCACTGAATGGCACTCAGTTTTGCCATGCCCATGTGAGATTGAAAATTGAAAACCTGTGAAAGTACACAGTACATTTAATATATTTTAAGGATTTTTGTTTGAGGTTTTCTTCCTAATGACTTTGCACAGAAGCTTTTCCATGTAACTAAAGTCATACTTAGAAATGTATTTTTCCCAGCTAAGAATGTCATCATCACTTCAATTTTGACTTTAAAATAATGATAAGATTTTACTTTTTCTATGCTTTTATTTCTTTAGGATTATAAACAGGGATTTTTTAATTTCTCTTAGCTATTGAGATGTGTCAAGGAATTTCAAAGGCAAACAAAATTTTGCCGTTGAAAGCAAAATTCCTACACTGTCAGGCAACCCTTGTTTTAGACATTAGGACTGAATTTTTATTTTGCATATTATTCAAGTAAGAGAAAGCATAAAAACCCCCAACTCAGTTATATTCAAACTCAGTTGAACAAGGCACTGTGGAGCCTGAACTAGTGTAAAAGCTGGTCCAATTACAAGCAGGTGGTTGTACCATAGGAGGGCTCCAGAGGTCCCTTCCAACCCAAATTATTCATTGTTGCTAAAATAAAATATTTTAACTTCACAATTTTCTATATTTTTTCTAGACTTATGTGAATTTAGACTTCTTCCAGATTTGAACACTTTTTTAAAAAAAATCAAAACTAAGCTCAGAGTTCTTTTATCTTTTCATTATTATCAGTTACAATAAATAAATCTGTTACCTTCAACTAGACTAGGAAATAATTAAAAATTACAACGAGACCTCTTGGTATCACTTCAAGAAGAGTGAACAAATGCTCAAGAGGAATCTTCACAAGCCGTTTTGCTAATTCACTTACTGTGTAAGAAGGCATAACAGAACCAGCAAGACATCTCAGATCATATTATAACCAAGCTTTATTCTGTAACTGCTTCAATATCCTAACAAAAACCTTACGTCTTTATTGCCCAAAACCACTGCACTGTAGCTAACTGAAATTGCCTGGTGTCTTAAATGTACTTGCATGGAGAAATCTCTGTAATGTGAGTTTCTTATTTGATATTATCAATCGATGGAACATTTAAGAATACAAAAAGAGAAGTGTGGCAGAGCAGGTTGGGGTGGGCTCCCCAGTACAGAGCTGGGCTCTCCCTTTCGCCCACACTTAAGAACACACCATTTTACATATACAGTCTTTATTCTGTAATAATAAATTTATTCTAGAATCCATGAACCTGCATAAGTGGAAATTGTTTGTTTTGTTAAGCCATAGATCAATCTTCCAAGCCTGTTTCTTTTAGCATGGCTCCTGTGAGCTAAAACTATCCCACCTGTGACGGAGAGTGACCTAGAGTGAGTGTTTCTGTGCCTCAGGCACATAGAGTTGTTATCAGAAGATGAAAGGACAAAAATTGCAATAACATTTATTGATTAAATGGCCTCATCACTTTTCTTTTGAATGTACATCCAGCGTTATCCCAAGATGTGCCAGTGTCCACTACTCCTTTTGGTCCACATGACTTTTCCATTAATTTGCGCTCCTATGGGCTGAGGTTCTGTCTTGTCTGCAAATACAGAACCAGAGGAGGAAGCAGCAGGAGGAGAAAAAACAGCAGCTATCCAAACAGGATAGGAGAAGATGTGTTCCCAGCCTGTGAACATGGAAACCTGAGAGAGATTTGTACCAGACCAGGATGATTTTTGGCTTACAGCACCAAAATTCCACACAAATCCTAACACCTTAATGTTTACTGTTGGACATTTGTTCATCTCCTGAAAAACATTGGTTAAAAAACCCCATACCAATACTTTTTAACTTCATCGCCCTAATTATAAAATGTAATTATCGATGAACAAAGAATTTGTCCTACTGTCTTTATGATGTACAATTTACATACTACCCCATCCTCCCAGTACAGGTTGGTAATTTTTAAAGGGCACTAAAATATGATAATAACAAGTATTATGCCTGCTGATGTATTATGAAATGTATCCCATTAGTCACTTTATATCTGAAAGGCAGAAAAAATTTCAACCTAGCAACAGAAAGGCTTTTAGGATTAAAAAAAAAATATTTGGCAGGCAGTAGGCGTGTTAAACTCTGCCAGGAGGAGCCCAATTGGAGGTTTCTAAAGACAACAGGAGCATAAATAAGTTGCCATCCATGTCGCCCACCACAGAGCTGGAAGAAAATTCAAAGCTTTGTAACCTGAAAGAGCAAAATGAAAGCAAAGGACAGCTTAGTGGCAGCAGTGGCCTGGCTTTGGGATCCTTGGGAGGAGCTACTGCCCTCCAAAGCCACAGAGAGAAACACAGCAGCAGATATTCCAGCTCACCTGAGCCCCCCTGTGCCATGCTCCTGCTTGTCAGGTGGGCCACAATAAAGATTCCTCACTTCCTTAGCTTAGAAGAACTGATCCACTACCAAAAAGCTCAATTAATGATGGTGCTGATGAGACAGATTAAGACATTCTTGCCAGCACTTCTTTTTCCCCTCCTACATAGGAAAGTAGCTAGGGCTAGAGATTTTACTGGAAAGCAGAGCAAGCAGAACACTTCAATTTTGGACACACAACAAGCTGGACAAAGGACAAGAATTTTTTCCTGCTGTTTATTTACATGGGTAACTACCTAGAAAAGTTTGGGGGTTTTTTGCTGTGATCTCTAACATTCTGGAGCAGAAATGTCCTTGATTGGCCAGGCAAAGGCTTTTCCCATGAGAAATGTGTTTTAATCACACTAAAATTTTCATTCAATTCCTTTTTGTTTGGACAAGGAGCTCTTTCAGCAGAAGAGGAGCATGCAGCCAGAGAGACTCCCTGTATAGCTCAATATTGACCTCCTAAAGAGAAATAGGCAGAAAAACTTCATTTCCCAGCTATGTCCAAGCTCTGGACCAGGCAGTTCAGAAGGCAGACAGGGAACGTCTACAGGCTTTATTGAAGATGGGAAATATCTCCCTGCCTCAGCAGGACACATACCTCAACCACACAGTGCTATATTCCCTAAAGTCATCCTAAAATGAGATGGAAAAATTGCTTTTTACACTTTTGAAGGGACACTGCTTTCATCTCTGAATACAGCAAGTAAAATGAGCAAAATGAGTATCAACTGGAAGGATATCAATCTGTTGGAGACCATCCAGAGGAGGACTACCAAGATGATTACAGGGATGAAGCACCATTCCTATAAGGAAAGGCTAGAAGAATTGGGATTTTTAAGCCTGGAAAAGAGAAGCTTTGGGATGACCTTCCATCACCTAAAAGGAGCCTACAGGAAAGATGGAGAGAGACTATTTACTAGAGAATGTAGTGACAGGATAAGGGGGACTGGCTTTTAACTTAAGAGAATAAATTTAGGTTAGATATCAGGAAGAAATTCTTTATTGTGAGGGTGGTGAGACACTGGAAAGTGTTGCCCAGAGAAGCTGTGGATGCCCCATTCCTCAAAGTGTTCAAGGACAGGCTGGAGGGAACTGGGAGCAATTTGGTCTAGTGGAAGGTGCCCCTTCCCACAGTAGGGGGTTTGGAACTAAATGATCTTTAAGGTGCCTTCCAACCCAAACCATCCTGTGGATCTATGATTCTACTGAATGAGCATAATGAATGCATGTCACCCTTCAGTCCTGGAGAGAGCAGGCATATTCACAGGACACTCTTTCTGCTGCACACTGCAGGCCAGCAGAGGAAGGAGGCCTGAGAAAGGACCAGCTACACCTGCAGGAGTCAATGTTCCTGCTCTCAGTGGGAGAGGAAGGTGTTTGCCTTATTTCACTGGCAGCAAGTGACAGTATTTGTGCCAAATCTTTGGGAAAGGCTCTATGCTGCACAAGAGGGCAGCAGGGTCACTGAACTGAGTGTTTCACAACACTGACAAACAAAGAAACACTGTCTGTGCCCCTTGCAACCTGGCCCCCAAATGCCAAGCATAAGTGGCCTGGTGACACCCCCATGGAGGATGCCAGTGAGCAGAACAGTGCTGGGCAGGGGAAAGTGGTCTGCAGCTGGTTATATGAGAAGCCTTCAGATGCTTCCTTTCTTATTCTCACTTACTAGAGAGGGTGCTGGGACTGATAAACCTCTGCCTGGAGTGAAACCCTTCCCACCTTTTATGTTAAACAGAACCCACTTTACTCTAGTTTGGAGACAAGCCCTAAGCAGTAATTTGAGGGTACCTAAAATGGCTGTGCACTTCCCCTCTGCTCAGCCCAGTCTTTGTGTTCCCTATCATGAATTAGGTAGGGCAAACACAGCCAGACAAAACATGGGCTGAAACCTGCCATCAGAGCTCGGCCCCATCACACAACCAGTGCCCGAGGCTGGAATTCGATCATGAGAGAGCTAATAATAACAACACAGCAAAGAGCAGAGTACCTTGCTGCTGTTGCTGAAAGCATGAAAAATACCATCTTAATTTAGAGACTTATTATGGCATATTATGGCAGGGCATGCCAACAAATGTGGAACAAGCTAGAAGTGCTACGCTATGGTATGTACTCTTACTGCAATAGTAATAATGATAATAATAGTAATAAAAATACCTGCTGAAATACAATTAAAAATAAAAAAGAAAGGACATTCTGCTGTTTACTCAACAATAAAGAGGAAAACTATGACATACACAAAATACTCTCTCTTTAAAGTGGGCAAAAATAAACTAAAATGACCCAAGTTACTTTTCTGCTTCTGAAAGCCTGTTAAATGCCCCCATGACCTGAAAAGTATTTCATACAAATTATTCTGATTATTCTGATCTTTTTCAGATTTGTTTTTCATCATTGTTAATATATCCATTTTGTAAAATTTTATTCTTAAAACCAGTAAAATTCACACTCAAAGAAACACAGGAATGTCAAAGCCTGGTGGCATTTCATGGCTTTCATTTTACTGGGATGTGAGAAAAAAACCTAAAAACTCTAAGACATTGCTGTGAGCTCAGTTAGGATGCAGTGCTTGCATACATGTCAGAGGCAGCAGCACCTGTGCAGGACCCCTCAGTTTGCTAGGCTGCCTTCTTGTGCTGCTCCAGCTGGAGAAGTAGATTGGGGCTGCAGATCTGCTGTTGGGTTGAAGTAGGATCTCAGCTTCAGGAGGCCTGAAATTCCTTGTTCCTCATTGCCTTCAGCTCCCAGCAAACCAGGAACAGGACAGGTGGAGAAACTCAGGCATACCATGGGGTTTCTGTCCTCAGACATCCCTCAGGGCCATCACTGGTACTCTGTACCAGGGTTCCCCGGTGCCAAGCTGGATTCAGGCTGTTCTTTTCCTTTTCACAGCGTCTCCTGTAAAGCCACTCTAGTACAGGAGCAGGCTGCACCACCACCAGCACTGTCAGAGCTTTCCACATGCATCCTGGGAGGTGACCTGCAATTCATTTAACAGCAGCTTATAATTATTATCTGGGGTTTCTTAGTGAAATACTAGAGAAATCCTAAATTCGGTTGGAAAAAGATCAGCCTTTTCTGTTTGCAGTTACTTGCTGGAGAGATTATTCTCAGGAGTTATAAACCATTCTCCAGCAAGGAAGGAGTGTTTGGGATTTCCAGCATTAATGCTCCTAAGAAATCATTTGGCTGTCACTAACGTTATGTAAATAGATGGTTCATGTTTATACTCCACAAATGCATTTACAAGAAAAAGGCTGACTAATTTGGAGGTCAGCTTCTAATTCAAGGTTAGTGCTCAACAGTTTTTTTCCCCTGCCAAATAAAACCACTAAAGGCTAAATTAAAACCATGTGCTCTAACTTACCTTTATGTAGTTACTGATATAAAGAGGGTGGAAGCAATTTTGCTGTCAAATTTAATGCTGCTGTCTAAGGAGTGAAGTAAAACATCCTACAGGAGCTTTTGCACAAGGACACACATCAAGGGTGCCTGACCTAGAACGTGTGAAGTTCTTGAGTACATGAAAGCCACCTTTCATTGACCTGTCACTGTTACAGACTAGAGGCTTTATTTCCCAGGAATACATTGAAATAAATAGCAATTTAATGAACAAATCATCTTGCTACAGGGAAAAAAAATCAGCATGAAGACATTTGGCCCATACTAGATGGTAATATTGGAGATGGTTGCCAAATTTCTGAAAACTACCAGCTTCCAAAGTTTGTACCAGCATTTTATTCTCCCTCCTAGCCATTTGTTTATTACTGCTTAAATGTTATACAGTCTTTAGTTTTCATTTCAGTTTTAATGAAATTTCAAACTCTACTCCTTTTTATTGCCTTCTCTGGTGTAAATAAAACTTTAAATTCATCCATCACTTAACACATTTTGCCTGGAGAGAGTGGGAGCGCTCACCTGAGGACTTGAGCAGAAAGTCAGCGATGCTGTTCAACTTCTGCCAGACTAGAAGTACCAGCTGAACATTTCTGTTCAGCCCCATGAACATGCTCCCAAATGAAGGACTGGGGTCTGTCTGGTGCCACCTCTCAATCCCTCTGTGCCTAAGAGATGTTTTGCCCAGGACTGTGGATGTGTGTCAGGGGGACAAAAACCCAAGCAGATGTAGCAGCGCTTGTTGGGCGGAGGGACTGAGGCGTGCAGGCAGCTCCCATGCTGAGCCAGCCTGGTCAGGAGCTCCCCAGCTCCTTGGCTTCTGAGCTATGGACCCTGCCTGGGGTCATGTAGCCTCTCCCACAGATCCCAAACAACTGCTGCTTACAGTCACAGAAGAAAACCTTTGGTTTATGAATGGAGAATTCAGCTGTGTGGCATTCATCTGTAGAGCCAGCCAGCTCAGAAAGGTTTCTTTCTGGCAAAATTATTGCGGTTATCCGACTTTGAAGTATAAAATACAAGTTGGATTATGAAATAAATAAAAAATGTTTGCACTTCATGGCCTCAGTAAAAACAACCACTTAGTTTGTATTACGGAGGTTTGCATCTGTTCCATGGCATCAAAAATGTCACCTGTTCAAGAGCTCAAGTTTCCCACCAAGTCCAGTTGTTATAAAACACTTACACATCACGGTGGCCAAGTGCATACCACAGACTACAGGTGCTGAAGGAAATACAAATCACAGCCAACTGCAGGATGTGTCTCCAATTCAGTGAAGGCCAGGAAATAAAGAACATCCATTTATTTAACTGCACTGGGCAGGGATAGCATGGGCATATGGTGGCCAAATGCAGGGCTGGGTTTGCCATGATGGCTGCCTGCTTGCACCTGGCTCAGGAGGGCTCCTCTGCCCTCACAGGACTGGAAGGGTCCCTGCAGCCCACAGGCAGTGCAAGGGTGGATGTGTCAAATGAGTCTCCCAGGTGCTGGGTGTTTGTGTTACCTGGAGATGCACCCTGGTCAAAATAGAAATAACAAGGATGGCTCCAGGTCCAAGGCACTGGCTCAGACACTAAAGTGACACCACAGCCTGAAAATTACTGAATCTGTTCAGAGCAAAACAAAGATCTCACAACTACTATGAGAAGTGCTAAGTACTCACCCTCTCAAAAGGATTTCTCAGATGCTGAACCTCCTATGCCTCTGCTGAAGTCTCATTTCCCAAACCTAGTCTCATTTCAGCCTTTATGTTCATATTGTACCTTTAAACCCAATGAATCCTAAATTTCTTTGCTAAACTGCACTATCACTGAATGTAAAAAGATCCATTTTCAGTATCCAGACTAGATGTGGTGACACCAGAAGAAGTGCTGTTGCAGTCATCTCATATGCAAATGTTTTTGTCTCTAAAAATGGTGACCACATGCTTTTATTGTATGCTCAGTACCATCTGTAGGTCAAGCACAGTGTCCGGGGGTGGGACCCAGCACTGAAGAGGAATAATCGGAGAATTTATTATCTAACATTGAGCATATATAACTTTAATAACTCCCATTGCATCTGTACCCAGATTCTGACCATGACTATAGTGGTTACATCTCTTCCATGAGGCAGGATATGCTGCCTGAAAAGAAAGAGCTTTAGGTTTTTGGATTAAGTGGAGAAACGGTTTTGAGTGGATCAGCCAAGATAGCAATAATTGTTATGAGGCTTAACGTAGCTTGTGCAGAAAATATTTCTCAATTGCTTATGGTGGATTGTCAGATGCAAGAGCAGGCAAATCGAGCAGACTGTGAAAATAATCCTAGCATAGCTTCCAACAACAGAAGTTAAACTTTTTTGTTGCTAAGAAATGTGAAATTACAAAAAGCAGTGATACCAGTTGCTTCAGTACCAATAAAAGCATACAATATTGTTAGCTGCAGTTATTCATTATACATCATCTGACTAAAAGAACCTGAAAAGTAGCATTTTCTAAGGCTTGCCCTTATATAAAATTATGTTTTGGCAGAAAAGGTCTTCTGTATTGACACATATTGCATACTAAGAAAACAGTTTTAAAAACTTTGCTGAAGAAAGCATATTTTTTCTGCTGCTCACTAAAGACTCACATCATCTTAAAACACTTCCAAAGGCTTTTCATTATTTGAACAGGGACTGATCAGTTATTTGTCCGAGTGATTTCAATATGGTAATGCAGCAGTGATAGAAATTTTTGAAAAAATAAAACAATAAACTAGATTACAACCAAATTATTTGTATTTCAATACTATCCTTAGTTGCAGATGCCAGTATTAACTCTGGGAGATGCTACTTTCTAAAAATTTAATGAAAAATGAGAATGAATGATTGCTGCCAGCTAACTTTTAAAATCATATATATTGCATACATCCATAATAGATGATCATTTAATCTTCATTTAATCTTGAAGGTTATGCTTAGCTTTCAATCATTTAGGGGGTTGAATCATCTCTCCAAATGTCAGAATTACCAACCTTTGTCAAACTTCAACTCATGGGAGTGATAAGGCAAGCCTTCACATGGCAGTTTATCTCTATACCCTAAAGTTGAAAGATCTTAAAATGTTTTCCAGCTAATAGAAGTTATTTTTGTGCTGTAGTTAAGAATTGCTCAATTGTAATTTTAAAAATTCCTTAAGGATGAGTTAGATGGTGATGAAGGAAAGATGTTTTTGGTGACTGAATGCTCCTTATCTTCATCTCACACTGTGCTAAAAGTTTGACTGCTCTAATTTTCAAGCTATCTAATCTTTTATGTGCTAAAGCATATGAAATCATGCATTATTAGAAGTATGAATTACAAGAAGAGTTCATTTATTTGGTGTTATATATACCCTTTATCTAAAATGCATTATGTGGTTAAAATTTTTTCACTTGGTAACATTCATTAAGTCTCAAAATCTTCTTTCAGAGAACAAAATTGCTTCAACCTGATTCTTTTTTCTGGGGAAAGAAAAGAGTGAGTTTCTTACAAAATCCATAATCATCAGTAAATGTTTTGATGCTTGAATTGGATGTCAATCCTGTGTGCAAGGGATGTTCTTTACTGGGAGATCCATTCAAGTGAGTGCACAGGCCTCAGGAGTCTCATACTGGAAAACAGCCACATATTCTTCCTTCAGAAATGTGAGATTTTCAGTTTCTTAGAACATGTGGTATGTGTTATATTCCTTTCACTGTTGCATCTAAGGCATGCACAACTATTTTCTTTGTACACACATAGTTGGAAAGACTGCAGAAATCTATTAAAGGCAAACTCTATTTAATGTTGAACTTTAAATTTAAATTATTTTCATTGTAGAAGTAAGGAGTTTTACCACTTGATTTTTGTACAGATATGATTATAGCACTAAGACAATGCATATGATTTTAACAATAAAGTGAAGCTTATCAGAGGGGAATGCTGCAGTTGAGAGAAGGGGATATTTCCACCTTGAAGAAAATCAGACAATGCTTGAAAGACAAAACAGAATTTCTCTGAAATGTCCTTTAAAATAATGTTCCTATTTTCTAGCTGAAAGGGTGGTCAACCTGCCCAAGAATGATGCTTTCAGGACAGATAGTTTGTTCTACAATGAAAAGATAGTGTGAGCCTGCACTCGTGCTTTTTAGTTTAGTCCTAGGACTTGGGGATTTGTTTTTTGTTTTCAAGTGTCACTAAATCTTTCTCCCTGCCCCTCCACTGCAAGATTAATTATTTTCTGTACAAGGGCCCTTCTTTCAAAGTCCTCCATTATTCTGTTTTGACCATACTGGGGAACTTATCCAAGTCAACAGAAAGGCAGCCTTTATCACAGAGAGGCTGTTCATGAAGTGGATGGTTTCATATATTGCTGGGGGAGAATTGCCTTAACATTGCTTATTCACACTGCTGTGCCAGGTGCATCCACTTACATGGCTCAAAATGCTGCTACCACCACATCCTCTGCTGCCAAGACCATTATGTGCTCCGAGTGATGGAGCGAGAGGCAGGACTTAGATCTTCTCTGCTGGGAAGCGGAGGGAGAGAGACGGATCTTTGTGTCTCAAAAGAAAAAAAAATCTGCTGTAGGGAGCCTTTTAACTCGCTGCGGCTCTGCTACTGTGAGCGCTTCGGAAGAAGATGGGGAGGAAAATAGCAGGAGTTTAGAACAAGATTCTGCTCTGCATCACTGCCCCAAGATACTGTAAAGAGGACAAAGGGAAGCTGAGATATAAATAGAGAATGACATTTTCCTTGCATTGTCCACAATGAATACATTTGTACATGAACAAAATCATTGGAACGAGTCAACATGCATGCCTGATGCTGAAGAAAAGCTTGTTTGTGCTTAGTACATTGAAGACATTGTTCAAAAATAGTTCATCCTTTTGTAAATATTGCCTCGGCATTGGTGCCAGGGTCACTGTTGCTTTGCGCTATCAGCTGAATAAGTATCAGTCATGCACATGCTGCTGGGAGAATTTTAATACGGACACCAGATTTAAAAGCAGAAAATTATCCTCTTAAGGACTGTCCCCTTCATTTGTAGTTAATACTCCCTGCTTTACTCTTAGTCTTCTTTCTTCAAAACTTACGTGATTTTCTCACACCTAAAGGGTGTTTCATACATGTCACCAGGAAGTGAAACTTGCCCCATCCCTCAGGACTGCTAACACGTGTACAGAAAGCAGACTTCCCTTTCTGACAAAACCCTGGTAGGAGGAAACCTTGCCTTTGCTTTTCATCTGCAGTGATACAACTACAGCAGATCCAGGCAACACTCCCTCCTCGTGCAAAGTGGCTGAGGTCAGCCGAGCGGCGCCACGACGGAGATCTTGGCTCTTCGGTTTGTTTGCTTGTTTTCTGGAAAGACATTTACGTGGCAACGTTCCTTTTCTTTTCTCCAGAAGTTTTGAGAATCCAGCAAAACAAATACTTGTACCACATGCAAAACCAAACCTACGAAATTAATACAGTATGTTCTGCATCCAGTGAAAGCTTCCTTGTAAGCAGAAGGCAAATATGACGAACAAGATACATCTGTATTCATCCCCATAGCCAGATTTTTTGGCAAGATAAACCAAAATCTGAAAGCACAAAAATTGTAGGACCCTCTAGCATTTCACGCTAGCCAGCAAATACAGCTATCCCTATGATAAAGACAAATAGAAGAGGGGAAAGTGATCTAGCGATTTGAAAAAAAAAAAAAAGATCAATGGAAAAGCTGAAAATTATACCTCTAAAAAATTCTATGATGTCCAGGCAATTTTGAAAATGTTTCTCTGCCCTAAATAAGGTATAGTTCAATTTCAAACAAGATGTGGTAGGAGCTATTGCATCAGGCTTACACAGCGTCTGAATATAATGATGCCACACATCCTGAAGATTACTATACTCTGCCACTCTGTGCTTTTATCTCTATCCCCATGCCCTAGGGTTAAAAAGGTTCAAATCAGGCCTCCAGATTTTGCAGTTGCAAGTGGGAGTTTCATTAGGCTGGCAGAACAGGGCCATCACACAAGGGTTTTTCTTGCAGCCTGCACTGCTCAGTTTGAAGTTAAGTTGTATTGTGCCAACCCACCTTCACCTGGGCAAAAGGGCCAGACACTCAGTCTGCTCCCGGCTGGTAGGAGAGGGCTGAAGGGACACGAGTCCTGCTCTGCTGCTGGCTTGCTTGGAGACAGTGGACAACTTCTGAGAGAGCCCTCTGGGAAGGATGGTGGTGTAGCCCGGAAGCGAGGGAGGCTGGAACTGGGCACTCTTTAAGGTCCTCTTCAACCTGACCCATTCTATGATTCTGTGATACGTGATCACCCCAGGAATCCCATTTTTTTAGGAGGTCCATGTTCTTTAGTTCAACACCTGCTTTTATGCATTTGCACTCTGCCTGCATTTATGGCACAGAAGATGTGCTCTTCTGGCTGCTCCCAGCTCAGATAGACTTCTCGTGTTACCATCTTGATTACAGCTCTGGCAGGTTTTTGCCATATTACTGCCTTCTATTTTTTGACATGTTATTACAATAATAAAGTTTTCACATTGGGCTGTCTCCTAAAAGAGGGTAAAATAATCTATAGATCAAGGATGAATGTCCAAAGACTGTACTAATTAATTAATTAATGGAAAATTTACTTAATATCTGGTAACAATGATTGAATACAAATTACTCCAACATATGTCACTTCAAGCTTTCTGATAAATACCCTAATGAAGGCAAATTTTATGTCTTCTAATTCAGGTCTGCCGTCCAGGAGCAGTTTGGAGATTGTGAAATACTCGATAATTGCCTCCAAAACTGTTGCACCTATTTGTTTGTCGAGAAGCAATATCACAGCACATCCCAAACTAAAACATTCATACGCTTTCACACATGTAGGAGTCAACTAACAATGGTAAAAAGGATATAATTGAAAAAAATAAAGGCAGGCCACTAAAATTCATGGTTCAGTCTTTATTATTACGATTACTTAAACCATTTGTGGCTACTGCACAAGGTGATAAATGGATTTTTTTATAGACTGGTTCTGTACATTTTGGAACTAAAATGTTGAGAAGACTGCTCAAAACTAACTGCAGTAGCCAAGTTGCTTTTGTTTGAGCTCTGGACACCCTGAGTTCTCATTTCAGTGTAGCTCTCTGCACATTTTCCAGCACTGCAATGGTCTAGGATTCCATCCTTCCTGTTTCAATGGTTCAAAAATAGTAAGAAAACCTAGGAGTGAAAATAAAAGCCTTTTGCAGTTAAATTACATTGACTAGAAATGTGAATTTAAATCAGAACTAGAACCCATTTCTGTAGCAATCACTGCAGTGATTGGCTTTCTTATGTGGTAGAATTTAGTAGACTTTTTGACTAAAATTTGTAAATTTTATTCCAAAAAATGGGAGTTAAAAAGTTCCTTCAGCACAGCAGAAAAAAGATCAAAAAGTTGTTATTGTAGAAGTGAGGACTGATTACTCATAGTGGACTGAGCAATCAAGGAGACTGTATATACCTACCTTAAGTAGGTATAGCTTTCCTCCCTAATTGCATTTTGCAGTGGGTATAGAGCCTCAACCTTCTTCCATATTTCTGCTAAGCAGAATGGAAGTTTATCCATATTTTCATAGGACAGAATGACAGCAAAGACATTGCAATACAACGGAGTTGTTTCAAAATACTGCTTCTCTCAGTATTGGGTGGTTCCTTGATTTTAAATATAAATATTCAGGAGAAAGTACTGTCAACAATGGAACATCATATCTTATACCCTGGGAGTGATTTAAAGTAAGGAATTTTATTAATAGGATTCCAGCAGTAGCCAGTACAAGGTTTTACCACTGCCTTTGGATGACACACTGACATCACAAACACAATATATTATTAATTACAGTTTGCTTTTAGCATCCAGGTGTCCCACTTCAGACAAGGGACCTTTCCTCTAGGCACTATAAAAATTCATTAGAAATGTGTCTCAAAAGATTAAGATGAGTATCTGGCTACATCTTGGCCTTGATTGCAAAAGAGCACTGTCAAGCATCTTAATAACGTATTTACTGATGTTCAATTAGATGCTAGAGAACAAAATTGATCACCACACTTAAAAATATTTGCCACTGCCTTACTGCAGTGAAAAATGTTACTATTCATCATGCATATGGCAGAACTCTTGGCTTAACACCAGTTCCTGCAATCACCCTCCACACCTCGTGGAGAAGCTGCCAAATGCATGCAAACCTGCTTCTCCTCACCTACAGTTTTCCACGTGTCCCTGAGCAGCTGTGATAGGGAAGGCTGTTGAAGTCTGAGAACAAAAGCCCCCACAAAAACTATGCCCTTCCTGTCCATCTGCAGGTTAATGGATCCAATGGTCTCTCTTGCTTATCAATGATTTTTAGCACGACATTGAACAACTGCTTTATCATTATTAGTATGTTTGATCTACGAGGATAAAAGAGGGGAAGAGAGCTGCAAATGAGGGTCAAACTATGATCAGACTATTCTACATACTCACCTTCATCAACCCTTATCATGTTTCCAGTAATGCCATAGCTATCTCCTCTTACGTTGAATTTTTTTCCTTTTGGCTTTTCTGAAGGTGGGGGAGAAGCCTGTGAAGCAAACTGTTGTTTTCCTTTCGTGCAGTGGGTTTTGTTTGTTTGTCTGATACTGGCTTTCTAGGTTTGATTTTGCAATGTTTTTTAAACACACACGTTGCCATGCCTTTATGCTAAAGGCACACAGACCAAAGAAACATGTGCAACACTTACAAAGTGGTAGCAGAGTTTCACGCAGCACCATAATAATGAGATTTTTTTTTTTTTAGATTTTGTTCCCTGTCCCTTTCTTTGCAATTCCTAATGTTTTGCATGCTTTTTGAACCACTGCCAAGATGTGCATTGATGTTTTTGCGGCAGCATCTATGAGAGCCCCACGAAGCTGCTCTGGAGGGGTAGGAGAGTGTATCACAGGGCATTTATCCACTGTGAGGCTCATCTGCTGCTTTCTTGCTCAGTCACTCTGCTTCATGACCTCGTCCCTCATCCTCTCCTCATGCTCACAGTCATCTCTGCAGTTTTATTCTTGCCCCTTCACAGAACATTTCTGAGCATGCTGGTGGAGGGGCTCAGCTACTGGACTCCCATCACCACAAAAAGTGACCATTTGTTTCTGACCTTTGCTTCCTCTCTTTCTTGTGATGTTTGTCCGTGTGAGAAGCTGCTTCTTTGCCCATACAGCTTAAGTTTTTGAGGTAAAAGATGGTAAAAGATGACATCTCTGGTAAAAGACATCAAATGTTTTTCTTTAATTCCTTTTAAGTGTGTCGACCAGATCTCCCCTCCCCACAGAGGGACTTATGAGGCATCGCCTCCCTTTGCAAAACCTGCCTGCTTCTTCCCCTGTGTCATGCTAGTTTTCTTCAAAATACTTTTTTGATACAGTTAATAGTGGTTTTATATATATACACAACCAGCCAGATAGATGTTCTTTTCTGATTTCTCTACTTGGGTATAACTTCAGGTTTTTAACTTGTAGTAACCCTGACCAAGTTGGTTAGCTATGTTCACATTCTTTTTAAGACTTTATAAAACCTCCAAGATATGATCAGCCCTGGGCTGAACTAGAAGTGAAGTGTGAAAGACTGGGAGCAGTAAATTGCAGAATTTAGAGGCTCTTATATCTATGGTCTTCTTAGCAATATGCTGAAGACTCCAAGAAAATCCATGTTTTACTACAATCTCTGTGAGTGAGTTTCTCTATGAATCCTTTAGATGGAGGTTAAATGCCAAAAAAATTAAGTTTTGTTCTGGGTTTCTTGAATTCTTTGTCGGAAAACTTGGTTCTTCAATCCAAGCACTACAGCAACTCAGCACCTCAACTAAGATTTTAGAAGTAATGAGAGTTTAACAGGAGGAAAATGGGGACCGCCCATCAAAAACTTGGATGCAAGGATGCGTGGGATAAAACTGGGTAAACAGAAAAAAGGAAAAAGACTACAAAGCTTTCCTAATAATAGATTATGGCACACTAGCCAGACATTTGCAAAAATGCACCAAATCCTACTTTCTACATCAAGGAAGTGAGTTGACCTAATCTGACTGGATTTCAGGAAGACATTTGTTGGTATGCAACTTGAAAAAAAATAAACTGAGGAAGATAGCTGTTGCTAATTTAATCTTAATAGGAATAAAAACTTGCAAAATAGTTTGGAAGGGAAAGTCTCAAGCTAGCAGAAAGTTTATAGTGAACTTCCTTAAAGAATTATCTCAAATCTTATTATTTATTTTCACTGACTACTTTAAATTAGGAATGATCAACTGAGGATACAAAGCTGGGGTACTGCCTGCACAAAGTGGGGCTGGAATGTTGTATAGCAATGGGCACGAGAGTAATTTTACATGATGAGCTTGAGTCAGTACCCTGAGACTCTGCCTATACCAAACTTAGGAAAAGTTCTTCAGTATGGTATTTTCACTGTAAATACAAACCAAGTGGTCAAGTTTCTTAGTCCTTAGTCCCACAGGCACAGGTGTAAAATATATCGAATAAAATTGCTATATAAAAATGCCACAATACAGATGCCATGTAGCCAGTCCCAATGGATGGAAAAAAAAACCCAAACAACCAACCCAAACAGATTTTTGCTTGTTTAATTAGAGACAGTCATAATGTTAGCTAACTTCCAGGAACACAACAACAAAAACCTTCCATATTTTTCTACTAAAAAAAGCAAAAAAGAAAATTCTTATTTTTAGATGTTATTCAAGAGTGCCATACAAGTCTTGTACATTAATTCCTCCTTCAATTTCACAGACATCACCTGTAAACTGGAGATTAACCTACAAGATCAATAGAAACAATATAATGAGACACCAAGTCCATCTCCTCTGTTGTTCCTGTAAAAATATTTCAGAATTTGGTCTCTTGCTCCCAGAGCTGTCAAACAAAGCCAGCGCAGGACAGCGAGTCAGAAGTGCTGTACAAATTCTGGAAGGCTTACCTGAACTAACACAGTGTGGTGTGCTGGAGGTAACCTAATCCTAGAGACAGCTCTGTTTCATGAGCCAAGCTAGCTCACCTGCAGCGCCCTGCACTGTCTCGTGTGCGTGTGCCAGCTCACGTCCATAGTCGTGCAAAGTGCAGAGATTCCCAAACAAATCTGGACATGCTGGGAAATTCAGGGGAAACCTGTGGCTTGTATGGAAGTGATGACACCCTTTCATAAAAAAGCCTTTTGACACCTCTGTCATGCAATACCAGTAGGATAGTGCAAAGGTCAAGGTCACAATCTAGGAATGAAGAAGTTTTGCTGTCAGTATCCATAAAAAAAGAGTAAATTGGGTGTTTCAGTCAATCCTTAAGGCTTTTGAGATGTTCAGAGTAGGTAGCTCTGATATAAAAATAAATACATTAAAAATCAAAATATTAGTTGCTTGGTATCTAGAAGGCATAGGAAGGTGTTAACACCACCATAAGAGGCACTGGCAACATCTCATCTGGATCACTGTGCTTACTTCTAACCCTGCAGATTAAAAGAGATTTACTGGAAGTGGAAGTAAAAAGGAGGGTTAGAAGAATGGTCAGTGAAAAGCACCCTTCTCTGTGACAGGTATGGCACAGCTGGTTTGGCTGAACTCAGGCTGAGCAGGTTTCGGCAGTAAACTGAAAAACTCAAGGGAGGACAAGACAGGAACGGACTTTATACCGGGTGAGAGAAATGCTCTTTAAACTGAAGTCAAAGACCTTGCAGAATGTGAGGTTCAGCTGGTCATGATACACATGAACTGAAATCTTTAACCATGCAGAGGAACAGAAAAACAGAGGCAAGCTGATGGTGGGGGTAGCTTCAAGATGGAGTCCAGTGTCTCTGCATGTTAAGTTGAAGAGTACAACACGGCTGCCTGCGACAGAGAGGATCAGGCCCCACAGTAGAGGAGGTCTTCTCTAGCCCTGCCCACTTCGTCAAGGACAAAGCTGGCTATGAAAGCTCTGATTTTCAAAACACATATCAAATTTACCCATTTGTCACCGGCCAGTTTATCACCACCCGCTATCTTATATTCAATAGTGTTACACAAGAGTGTAAATTAATGTGGAGTGCAATACTCCTAATTATTACAGTTGGGGAGCAAATGGGGCCATGCATATGCAAATATCTAATTAGTCACATTGTGGTTGTCTGTCTGTGGAAATACCCTGTGTGACTATGAAATCATACTGCCTGCTTTGGCTTATACAATGATGTGTGTTGCTGCGACTCTTGCATAAGGAGAATTAGTCCTTCTGTTTTAATAATACTGCACCATTCTGCTCAATTCTGAGCCCTTAATCTTGCATCACAGTGAAACACTGTAACAGCAACACATAATTGTCTGTTTTTACAATTTTCTATTTTGTAAAATGCTAGTTCCTGACCTCTGTTGAATGTGTACAGTGGCCTACCTTGACACAATATTAGATTAATCTTAACTGAAAAGAGTTTCAGTGCAGCTGTAATATAAAAAAGAATATGACTTCACCTACCCAGGAATTTCAGGTCTTCTTTTCTCAGAAGAATGTTATTGTCTCACTATGACACATTTGTAGTTTCACAAGTTCTGTTTGTTTCAGCCTGAGATGACCTGGCCTTATTAGTTCCTTCTATCCCCAGCAGTTTTTGGTGGGGTCCCAAGTGCCTCCTTAGTGGTATTGCAAAAGGAAATCCTTGTAAACCACATAAATCCCCAAAAAAAGCTGATGGCAAAACGGAGCAGATTTCTGTTCGGGCAGGCAGCGTCCTCCCCTTGCGCAGCGCTGCCACGGGTGTCGATCGCAGCCCTGCAAGGAGACAGAGGACGGCACAGCAGCCCGCAAATTCTGCTTGCTCCCCATGATTGAAAGGACACCCTCACCCAGAGCACTTTTTCTGTATTTGCTCAATTTTAAGGTACCTTATTGCTGGGATTTTCAGGGCAACATCATCACTGTGGTGCTTCTGCAATTTACAGATAAAGGGTGACAGAAATGTGGTTTGGAGGACTGGGCACGATATAGGGTTGTGTTCACTAAGGCTGGCAAGATACCTGCCTTTCTGCTCAATTTTTGTAGGGCTAACCGGCTTCTGAATTATCACTACTTTGTTTTGAGGAGTGTCAGCAATGGATCGATAAAAAAAAAGTGTTTCTGTGGTTTTATAAATACCTCTACCTTTTCTCCAGAATACAATAATTCCTTATCTTACTGCTAATACACAGCAATTTAGATTCCTCCTAATTACTAACTAATTTTATGGTTAATTTCACCTCCTTCCCCCTCTCCCAAAATGCAGACATGTATATTCTTATGTGCATACGCATACCTCATCAAAATTATTTCAGCATAAGTGTGAATACCACGAACCGAAAGTTTGGCATCCCTGCTACAGTGAAAGATGACTGCCACCTATGGGTAAGAGCTCATGTTAACATACTTAGATAAAATTTCAATGTTATTCTTTTTAGTTAATTCAGTTTGTAATTATCTGCCAGGACAGAGCTCTGATTCATTTGCTTATATTTTGTCAACAACAATCACTGACAATCATCCTCTGAAAGTTAGGTATCAAACCAACTCCCTTACAAAGGAGCATCGGATTTACGACGAATAAAAAAATGGGGTACGACGTTCTTATTTTTCTTATTTTGAATAAAGACTATGCAGAAGTACTCTAATTCCCTATGCAAAGAAAAAAGACTCATTGCTACACAGCTAGGTACAGCGTATTAGATAAAGCTGTATTTAATGACGACTATAATTTTAAAGTTTAGCCGTCTCAAGGTTTTAATATTTTGCTTGCTGTTTCGTTTACTAAATACATACAAATAGCTTAGCTGTGCAGTTCCATGAAAATGTGTGTATAATCAGTATGTCATAGTAATTTTCTTTTCAAAATTTTTCATTTTTCATAGCAAAATGAAAGCTAAGTGGGGGAAGGGAGGCAGTAGAAAAATTTATGTCCCGATTACGTAAGCCTCAATTTTTCTGATAATCAATCTGCGCAGCATTTTACTAGAAAACTCAAAAGAATGTACAGATTGGAAAGCCAAACTTATCATATCAAAAATACTTTTTTCCGATTCAGTTTTCAGGTACTTAAAAGCAAACAGCCTGACAATTCTGTATATCCGACTACCAAAGAGAAAAACGCTCGATTACGGCTGCTATACTGTGGTAAGCTGCATTAAAATGGACATTACAATCTCTTTCTCAGAAATGCCATACGTAAAAATTGCTAGAAGTCTAGCAAATTAATGCATGTATTTCAGTTTAGGAAAAAAAAATTTTGCTCCAGTAAACAGAAGCTAATTGTAGCCATTATATTTCTACATTTCGGGGCTGGGACACAGTATTTCTGAAGGAGAGAGACGAACTTAACAAAAGAGAAAATTATATTAAAAGAGAGAGCAACTAATACAAACTAAGTCCAATACTGGTTTTTAAAAAAAATCTCGCTTTTAAAGCAATCTTAGTCCTCGGCCTTCTCATTTGTATTGTACTTTGCTAAATATGATAATTGGCCTATCTAAAAAACCCCAAATCAGTATTACACTCGTGCTTACCTTCTCCATTTTCACTAAATAAAACTAATACTAAACCTATATTATAAATTTGCAAAATACTGTAAAAGTGGTCAGTAAATGTTGCTCAAATATCTGAGGTTCACACATCACCATTTCATGCTTGCTTTCCAACGGCATCGGTACCCTTTATAATCTACATAATTCAGATGTCTGCAGTACAATCTTTGTGCTTCATAGATAAAACCATCTTCTAGGTAAAGTCACTGCTCCACACTAATATATTAGTGATGTATTTTCCTGACGTATTTGAGGCCAAAAATAGCATTCTTCAATTTACTTCCTTGTGTCCACTTTGGCTACCAAATCAAACTGTCACCGGTCCAGTAACATTTCCCTCTATTTTCATACCATGGTTTAAACTTAAACCACTTAGTCTCATTTGATGGGAACTTCATATCAGACAGAAATTACTCCTTAGCACGTTTGATAAATCCAGCTTAAAATAAAACACCAGAACTGCACGAACATCTGTGACAAATGACTTGTCTCAGTCATCCTGCTCTTTCTTATTTAATCTCCCACTGGAGTACAATTTCATAGGTACACTGTTTTACAGTGCAGACCTCCTCCCACCAACCAACTGCTTGCAAAAGGAATTAAAAAAAATATTTTCCATGTGTCATACCAAAATCTGAACAGATTATAGTTGAACTTTTCAAAATAATTAGAAGTAGGAAAATGGAAATAAACAAATAAGCTAGTACCTAAAATTTACAAAAGCAATAAAAAGGGAAAGAAATGTAGAAATGCAATAAAGGATTGTTAAACTAATAGATCTGCTAATGGAATATGAAACAAACCCTCCTTTCCTGGTGACACATCGCTGAGTTGCTACTTGCATATTCTACAAGTAAAAAGGAAGAGAAAAAAAATTTTTAAGTATAGCCAGTATGATGAATTTTGAGATATTCCTTTTTCAGTCTCTTTAAAACCAAGGCCATCTTAAAAGACAGGGTACTTGAAAAGATCTACATGATATTGGAAAACCCAGACAGGTTTTTCCTGATTTTTTGCTGCCAATGATCTCTGTGTTTTACAGAAGGGAAAAAAAAATCCACAACTCAGGCAGCGTTCCTAATTCTCTGGAGTGCTTGTTGTTAATTTTATACCTTTAAAAAATGACGAGTAAAATTCCACTTTCCAAGTAAAGAAATACAGAATGTCGTATCATAGCTTTAAAAAATGATTCTTTCTGTTCTATATAGATGTCTCATCAATTTCTCTTGAATGCTGCTTATACTGTATAACACAGATTTTACTTTAAATAATAGTACTTAATGCCCATATGGATTTTTTGTTACCTAATAGCTTTGCTAGATCGGGCATGGATTTTTTACTGTGCTATGTATTTTTTCAGTACTTAGTTATATGCCTGGATTCTCCAACGGACGTTCAAAATATTACTGCATTCTGGTCTTCCACTGTTTTGACACTGAAGTGCATTCAGATACTCATAATAGTTGCTTATAGAGGCAACTAGACAAAAAAACAGGTTACCTTCTGATGTTCTGGAATGAATGGGACTTTAATCTAATGAGGGAAAACCTGTTTGTTCTTAATTACTTAGTTTGTAGCTGAGAAAGAGATCAACACACCTGGAATCACCTCACTGAAAATTCCAGAACTGCAAGGAGCTTCACAAAAAGTCTGCAGTTACCTTGTTTTTTTAGTAACCACGCAGAGCTGACAGCTATTAGCAATAGCAAGGACTTGCATAACGAGGACTTGAAGGAAGGCTTAGTACTATCCATGCCGGAGTGATTTAAAGAGAATGAAGGCACGTATTTCTTTATGATGCATTATGTAACAACAGAGGGGGCAATGTGAGGCATTCAAAAAACTACAGGACCCACATTTGAGCTCATTCTTGTTATTTATCAGCCAAATATTTAATAGTGCTTCTAGCGTAAGGCTTATGAAACACCAAGCATAGGAATGTTATCCGGTACAAATTAGTTGGAAATGTTTTAGGTGATGTATTCTGTGTTTTGTACACCTTTAGGAAAATGTAATAGGCCCTATAATTCATCTGCTTCAAACTTCTGCAATACATGCAATCTCAGATAAAAATGTCAAAATCGGTGATAGCCGGACCTTCTGGTTCACATTAGTGTGAAGAGAAAACTGCTGTTGAGCTGACACATTGATAGATTACGAGTTCTGCTGAAGAATAGCTAAAAATGGTGATTCAATCTTGTCGCTACTATGTAAGAAGAATAACAGAAGTGGTGATGATACTCATGATATCGTGTCTTTTATCAAAACCCTAAAGGGTATTGGTGCATCATACACATTCTCTTCCTGAGAGCTTCTGGTTCCAAAAAAATACCTGTGCAAGTAAATGAAACTAAATAGGCCTTTAAAAAACAGGAGCACTTTGTGCCCTAAATTTATTTGAACATTGATCTAAATAGCAGATTGTAAAAAGACTTTTTTTTTCGGGGTGGGGGGTGTCCTCTCTCTTTCTCTCTCTCTCTCTCTCTTTTTTTTTTTTTACAGTAGAGATGCTGGTCTTGTAATGACGAAATGGAGAGCTAGGAGGATTATGAAACACAAGTAACATGAAGGGCAAATCTGACTGAAAGAGAAGGACAATATTGTGATTATTTAAAACTTCACTGGGTTCATTTACTAACTTAAATCAATACAGCTCCCCTGAAATCTATATGGTGATACAGATGCAACCAAGATGCACGTAAGATAATGCAGATCATCTTCTGTTAGGACAGTAAATAAAAACACTTGTATCACCATCTTTTCTGAACAGCTCCCTAATCTTTAGATATACAAAAGAGAACTTTTAAAAGAAGCACCTTAAGTGCTTCTGCTATTCTACCCCTGGTCCTCTGCTATCTGAAACTTGCATGGCTGTTATTGCTGAAGTGAAGTCAGGTTTAAACACTGACTTCTGTCCCTCAGTGCTTCATACTTCCCTGTGCTGCTGCAAATCACCATGGAAGGCTCAAGATGGAGGGAACAGGGCCTGGGTGGCTTGTGCCTTTCTCCCACAAAGATCACAAAATGCTCCCGGCGCTTACTTCCGACGCATCCAAGGAGTTCTGCAACAACAGAAGGGGAAACAAGGCTTCACAGTCCTCATCTTTCACTGAGAGGAATAACAGGTAAGGAGAAGGAGAAAACAGAAACATGGGGGAGGACAGGGGTAACGATTTCATTTTTGAGGCTCCCCTGTTCCAAAGGGAAAGAAACCTGGACACAAACCTCATCACATCACAGAGATGTAGACAGGTAGGCACCTCAGATTTCTGATAACTCAGTGGGTTTGTTTCAGGGAAAGATTAAGCATTCATTTGATTTTTAGTTTTACTTTTACCGGGGCCTCTACAGCAAGAATGTGCAGCTTCTCCTGCAATAATTAATGTTTCATGTTGCATAGGAATTTCTGATTACATAAAAAAACCCCTCTCCGACAAAACTGTGACTTAAGCTCTGTTCTTAATTTGATGATGAATGGGGAAGAAAAGCAGCAAGGCAGAAAGTTTATCACCCTACTCTAAAATGTAGGGAGAACCAGAAATCCAAATCAAATTTAAAAAACCAAAAAGGTTTCAGCCTTGTTCTGTGTTTTTCCTACAGTTCTTACACATGCATTTGCCTTTTGAGTATGCAGGCCGACATCTTTAGGATATTCAGGCAATGCATTAACACACTGTAGATTCGGGAAAGAAATAAATCACAAATATTTGTAGGGTATGAAGCAGTGAACAGTAACCAAGAAGAAATGTTTTACGTAATGCTATCATGGCTTGACAGCAAAGTAGATTTATACCACGTTCTTTCAAGCTAGTAAGCTTGGTAACAAGTGAAATGGGTTAAATTTTCTGAGTTTGGAACGCAATTGGTTTATGTTTGTTCCACAGTGCTACGCAGCTCTTAAATGTACGAGCCCCTGCGGATGAAAGTCTGCTTTTAGGACAGGCCCCGCAGTGACAGGCTGCGGCATGGCAGGGAGAAGCCCAGGTAATTCTGGCGGGGCAGCGGCTGGCGATGCAGGACGCAGCAGGTACCCAGCCATCCAGCCAGCCCGCCTTACGTAAGGACTTCATTTTCCTTCGGCTACATCTCGCCGCCGCGCGAAGCACGGGAAAAGAGGCTATTCCATCTCCCCGTGCAGCCCCATCCCCTGTGCCAGGCCCAATGACCGCATCCTCGCATGTTTTAATTTTTTAATTTTTTTTTTCCTCCTCTCCAAACAGTACATCTACACAGTGGCGTTACCTACTCGCTCGAGCCGTGGCTGCCACGCAACCTATCTGGGCGGCCGGCTGGCACAGCCCGCGGTCACCGGAGCGATGCCGAAGAGGAAACTCCCGGTCCCTCTTGGGGCGAGGGGCGCGCTGCGGGCCGGCTCCGGGCGGGCAGCTCTCCCTCCTCGGCGGCGGCGGCGGGTGCGCTCCGCTCTGCGGCCAGCGGCGGGCAGCGTCCATTGCAGCTCGGCGGGTCCGCGTCCGGAGTCCAGGGGCTCCGGCAGCCAGCGGGGGCACCCGGCCCCCGCTCCCCTAAACACGGCTGGGCAGGTGCGTTTATTTCTCATCCCGTCCTCTTCCCACAAATCCACCGTCTGCGGCCGCCGAGCCCCGGCAGCAGCCCGGCCAGCCCCCGAGTCACCACCGATCGCTCTCCCCTCTCTCTCTCGCTCTCTCTCTCTCTTTCTCTCTCGTTTCAAGCTCTCCCCGAGGAGGAAGCAGCNGCCGGCCGCGGCCCCGCCATTGGCGGAGCGCAGCGGCGCGGCGCGGCCATTGGCCGAGGCGGCGGCCAATGGGGCGCGCTGTATCCGGGAGGCAGCGGCTGCGGAGCTATTTAAATCCTGGCCGGTGATGTCAGCGCGGGCGGCGCGGGGGGAGCGCCGGGGAGGGCGCGCGGGAGCGCCCGCGCCTGTCAGGCCGCGTTAGGAGCAGCGCGGCCGCCGCCCCCTCCGCGGGGAGCGAGCGGGAGGGGCCCGGCGCACCCGCAGGGCCGGGCCCGCCTCACGGGAGCCGCGAGCGCCCCGCTGACTTGCCCAGTGTCGCTCCTGGAGGGTGCGGGTTAATTCTGGGGTCCTGGGCGCGCTCTCTGGTTGAGCGAGTGTCGCGCTAAGCCCTCGCTCGGGGAGAAAGCAGAAGGGCAGCTCTCGGCGCCAATAACACTTCTGCCAGCTGTTCACAGGGAGAGTACCTCAGTGTACTTTATCTGTGCCCAGCGCCTCTCTGTGGCCTCGGTGCCGCTGAGCCCCGCAACTCGGGAAGGGCATTGAGGGGCTGGAATGAGTCCAGGGAAGGGCAATGAAGCTGGTGAAGGGTCTGGAGCACAAGTCCTGTGAGGAGCTGCTGAGGGAGCTGGGGGTGTTTAGCCTGGAGAAAAGGAGGCTCAGGGATGACCTTACTGCTCTCTACAACTGCCTGAAAGGAGGGTGTAGGCAGGTGGGGTCGGTCTCTTCTCTCAGAGGCAAGACAAGAGGTCACAGCCTCAAACTATGCCAGGGGAGGGTCAGACAATACGAGGAATTCCTTCACAGGAATGGTGATTAGACACTGGAATGGACTGCTAAGGGACGTGGTGGAATCACTGCCCCTGGAATTCGATGGAAACTTACTCATGATGTGACCAAATTGCAGGCATCTTATTTTACAGAAAGGCTTGTCATCCATGATGGGAACACATAGCTGCAAGATTTTCTCAGTTTGCAGATGGATGTGTGCTGTGACCATAGTTTTTTAGCCCGTATAACTACAGGCATTTCGGTAGCCCAAAAGTGTGAGTTAAGCTATGTGGCTGCAGAAGGACTTACAAGGTGACATGTGGAAGTGGTTCCCTGAAAGCAGTTCTGTGGTATGGTTAAGATGAATGCAGAGGAGGTCACTGAGCTGAATGTTGTTGATGCCAGAGGAAATTAGGACCAAAAGCCAGGAGGAAGGAGGCTGTCACTGAAAGTATGTTTGTTTCTTTGCTGTGGCAGGGGTATGGTAACAGAGATGGGGACAGCAGAAGGCTGATCATGGGGGTGACTTCTGTGAGATTGGGATGGCATGTCATAACTTGGGGTCCTCAAGATGAATCTGAGACTCCTTTAAGGACATCCTTCTACTGAGAGTCAGAATGCAAGAGCCCCTTTCAGGAACTGATTCCATGTGCCTTTTCAGTCCCAGTATAATTTTTCAGTCCCAAATAATTTTTTTGTTGTTGTTTTGACTGCACTTTTCCCCCCTTGGTTCCCAACTCTGTTACCTCCAGGGTGACTTAGGGAAGTGTTACCTTCCTGGAAAAGCTGGGCAGAGGTGTGCATGGTGGCCCTGTTCCTGGCACATGCATCTTGCTCAAATGTTTAGAACTAGTGATGAGACCTGACTTGAGAAGAAATTTTTCTCTAATGTGGGCTGTTGCATTTGTGGTAAAAAAAAAAGGGAGGGGAGGGGAAGGGGGAAGCATTCACCCCATTCAGCAAGATGGAATGTAGTTCATTTTGTAAAAGAAACTTGGGTATTTTGGGGACAAGAACTTCTGGACAGAGCCCTCACCCTAGAGCAGTATAAACCTTAAATGTGTTGGCAGGGGGGTGGAGCAGAAGAGGTTAATACATGTAAATAGAAGACAAATGGATCTTTCTGGACTTCACACCTGTAGCATAAATTTACAGGGGCGGAAAGGAATGTGAAGAGTTCCTCTCATTCATCCCATGATTTTACTACCATAAAGCAGGATCCAATCTCCCCATCTCTTTCCTGGTAAATATCCAAATTATGCAAATATGTTTAGGGATGAAACTTGATAACCTCCCCACGCATCTCTTTGAGTGCTCTGCTTTCCTTAGCTTAGTACAGTCCAGTTCTCTTTTTATGACCCTGAGAGACTGCAATCCCTGACTCTTCCTCACTTAATTCCACACATATGCTTAAGAAAGGTCTGGAGAAAAAAGGCCTGTAGCTATGTCAACATTTCCTCATGGTTTTATTTTTTTCTTCCTAAACAAGCATGGTGAATTAACAAAATTAACGGCAGGTGAAACTTGCAGCCCTGGGAAGTTGCACACACTGCAGAGGAGGATGGATGGATGGTGGTGAAGTGATGACATCAGCTCTGAAGAGAAAGGTAGGGACAGCTGGGTGCAGCTCCACTGAAAAAAAAAAAAAGGAAAAAAAAAAACCCACCAACCTCCAAATTTTAGCATGCTTAAGGAAAGGAATGCTTAATGATGAACAATAAAATGCTACTGTAAATGTTCACTGGACATTATAGTGTGTAGCAGTACAGCTTCAGAGTTCTGAAGGGTGTACAAAATCACTGCTAGAGCACGGTAAACAGAGGCACAGAGAAACTACGAGGCACGTGAGTAAGTGAAGCTCAGATGAGGCAGAACTCATCTGGAAATCCTTTCCCAGTCTTGACACTGCTTCTTCCTGGCCAATCTTTAGAAATCATTCCTGTTCCAGACTAGTGATATACTGGCATTTTTCCTGTTAAGAACACATCTTGCAGAAGTGTCTATAACACAGTATAGGATTCAGCTGAATTTAGGCTACAAGATGGGGTCACTGCAGTCTTCTGCTTTAAAAAATCACTGATAAAAATATTTTTAAAATGTTCTGGTCAAGACTAGAGAAGCTTTTCAATTTTTAAATGTGTTTTGTGTGGAAAATCCCTCTGTTAAATAATTAGCAAGTGTTCTGAGCATTACTGCATATTTTATATTTTGTCTGCCTGGAAGAAATGGACAGTCTGTTGCTATAGATTAACTGCAACTTGTTTTGTAGAACTCTAACTGCTGGAAGAGAGAGACTTCTTATTTCTTCTTATTTCTTTTACATCCAATTACTCAAGGAATGAGGCTGGACAGAATAAGGGTTTAGCCATACCTTTTCTTCTATTCCCAGTCCCAGTGAACATTTGAGTTTACAAAAAAAATCTGCACAAGCTGTAAATGTGAAAAACAGAGACGGAGTGGTTCAGCAGTACAAAGAATTCCAGTGCTGGATCTTATTTTCTTGGCAGGCATTGGCTAGGATGGCTTGTTTATTTTACCTTTTACATAGCCTTATTCCACATTTTAGTGTAAACTTTCCTCAGGCAGAAAAAAAAAATCATTGCTGTTGCATGAATTAGTCTTAGGTACCAATGGACACTAATTGTGTTTAAAAGGAAGAATTCAGCATAAAAAGCTGTTCAGATTTAACCTTTTCTTCTCGAAGTGGTGTTACAAATTATTCTTTTAATGGAATGAATGATAAGATCACCTTTTAAGTAATTTTGATTATTAGATCTGTGTTCCTGAGGCTCTTTGAATGGGAGGTTGTGTCAGAAGTGTGGCCCTGGCTCTGCTGTGGGCATTTCTGTACACCTCACTGCTGTTAGGCTCCACCAGCAGGCCTTGGTGTGACAGAGTGGTAACTGTCACATCTGTTTTCCTAGAAAGTTGTTTCATCCCATCTCCAAGACAAACTTTGAATTCTGAGATAGTTTTACATCCCTAGCACTGCAATGGGCAGCACCATTCCTGAAGGAAAAAGTGCTTCCATACTCATATGTGTAGGACCTAACAGCCCTCCTGGCAGTCTGCAGGAGCCTTTAGTCTGTCAGAAGATGTAGGTGTGGGTTCCTCAGCCTGAAGAAATTGCTCTAGATTACAGAACACAGACGAATGTTGATTAACCAAATGTGCCTTCAACACATTCAACTTCACACAGAAGTTTTCTAAGAGTATAAGCTAACTTCCCAGTATCCTCCCCTGGTGGAGCACCAATTGCTCAAGTCTCTAAGCAGACCTCTGCCTAATTTCATGGGCACTGCTTAGGTGGTGGCTCCAGTTTGGTTTGTAAGCTGGGTTATATAGAAAGTGGTCACCTGAGCGTGCTGTCTCTGCACACACTGGGGCTCAGGCATGTATTTTGCCTACATCTGTTTCTTCCACAATGTTGCCTGGTCAGCACTTGCAACAAGCATCCTGTGAAGCCTTTAGAAAAGTCTCTTCCAGCTTGCTGGAACACACACGATGCTGTTGTCCATCATGGAGTATAAAGGGGATGTTTGCAGTGGTACTCAGTGGTCTGTTAAGGACCAGGTCCCTAGTCAGGCCAATGAGGATTGCAGGGAAGAATTGAGGGCTTGAATAAAACTAATTCTCCATTTTGGCAATCACACTGGGGAAATGCGTGTTTCCTTGCAGCCCTGCTGCAGCTTGCACAATCTCTTCCATCTCCAAAACGCTGCCGAGACTGATGCCAATGAAAATAACAGGCAGAAACATTTTTAACATTTATGCTGCTCATTTGCAATTCAAGTATGGTGAACTCCTGTGGGTTGAAAAGCAGGGAGCAGAATAGAATGGACCAATCTGTTTACAAAGACTGCAGAAGTTATTTACCATCTCTGAGATTTAGAGGATTGTTTTAATGTTATTGATCAGCATTTCCAAAATGGTGTCAAATTGTAGCTTTCCTGTTGAGATAAAACTGAAGGACCAGGATCTTGATGCTTTCTTTGTTAGTAGGTTGGCTCCACATATCAAAAGACATGGGACACCAAAGAAGGCTGTAAGAATGTGTTCAAAATAGCATTAACAAGTAATTCTTTGTAGTATTTCCTAGGTACAATGTTCCAAAAGAAGTGAAAAATTTTACTTAATTCTTTCACAAAACTTACCTATATGTGTATAACAAAGTCAGTTTTTAAGTATCGGCTTGTTTGAGCAACTACTTTTAGATTTGGGATTAAGTATAATGTGATGTGATATCATGTCAGTGGGCAGTATTAATCTCTGCATAATTTTCCATAAAGGGTATGTAACTTGGGAGAAATATCTTTTTACAATCCCCTATAATGAAGGAGGAAGCTTGTCAGCTGATTTGCCCAGTATGTGGATTGTTTTTGTTTTTAAAAGTTAGCTGTCACATTTCACTGTGGTCTTTCTTCTCCTCACAATCCTGAAAAACAGATTATTCAATCACTAGCATAAAATTTTAAGTCCAGAGATGACTCTTACAGTAAATACCAGCATGACATTTAATATAAAATTCTTGCCTAAAAATATCTGTGATAAATCTTAGATCCTATAGGTATGCATATGTATGTATTGGGACTAGAGGATGATGTAGTTGGGGGCTGAGCACCATGTTCCAAAAAAGCAAAGCCATGTAAATAACTCATCACCTCTTCATCATCTGAGCATATGCAGACACCTACCATTCTTGTGACACTGTTTTAATCCTATGTGGAATGTCTTCATGAAGGCAGCTGCATTTTTAGCATACATGGAAGATTACCGACATCAGCACAGAGCTATTTCCAGTCAAGAATGCAAAACAGTAGAGATGTTATTGTCCACCTCTTTCCTAATGGCCATATATTTAGAGGATAGAGGACTTGGTGAAGAAATCAGACTTTGAGCACTGTCAGACAACAGTTCCCACTTATTAGATGACAGATTTCACCTTAGTGGCATGAGTGGAATCATGACACATCCTCTTCCATGGTTTTCAGAGTTGATTTATAGTCTGTACCATGCTTGCATGGGACTGTTTTCCTTTCTATAACCACTTAAAATGCCATTCTCCTCTAGTTTCTGTGGCATTTCAGGTTTGTAGTAAGGAAAGGGATGATTTTAACACAAGAACTGAAATTGTTCTGACTCTTTAGTAGATAAAGATAATATCTGTAGTGTTATTTCCATAGGTCTTTAATTTCTAGATAAAAAATATATGTCTATTCTCTGGCACCAACTTCTCTTGCATCCTTTAAATAACTATTCTGTTAGGAGTTTAAAAGAACACAGTGCTTTTCAATTCATTCAATTCAGCATGCAGCGTATCAAATTTAAGGACCAAATTGGAATCATCAACCACTCACAAGACAACACTGGCAAGAAAGTATTTACAGCTTCTTGTCCTGGGCCATACAGAACACTGAGAAGCTACTGGGTTAACTTGTGCCAACACAGAGCAGAAGCCCCTGGAGTGAATCCAGCATTACTTATCCATGAGCTGTGTCCATGTGTTTGATTGGTGTGTTGTTTCAGTTTTGTTTTTCCACAGGAATCATAACTCATTTGCACAAACAATCCCTCGTCCATAATGAATACATGTACCAGGATTTATAACAGATAAATTAAATGAGATGTGCTCAGGAGACAGCAAAGCATGCAGTAGTAGAAAGGGAAAGAAGTACCCTTTTCATTCTGCCTGATAAGAATGATCACTCAGAGCAGGATGTAATTTTAATTTCTAAGTTACCAAATACCCACATCAAAAAAGGAAAACAAAGACAAAGCAGGTCATTATGGGCACATTGGCATCCATCACAGGTGCTTTGGTATCTTGCTTTTGTGTGTTGCATTCAATATCTGATCATACAGCACCAAAGCACACAGCATTTATAAAGATGTCATTAAAGAATGTGAGTCTAGGCTGCAGGAGACAGAAAGGAAAAACCTGTTTCCACTTAATCATTTGCCTGAATCTTACATGACTTTTTCCAGGGCAAGAAAAACAAGAACTGTTAAACAACTGGCAAGTGAGCTGCTGCTCAAAGAGAGGGGTGCAACTCTGTATGGCATCATTAAAAAATGAGAGCCAAGAAGCTGTGATCTGCTGCAGAGAGCTGAGGGTGAGTGTTACTCTTCAAATTAATTTAGGTAAATTTAATTTATCAGTAAATCAGCTATAACCAGGTTATAGGTGTGGGTGGAAATAATAAGCACAGCAAAAGAATCTGGCTGGATATGTGGAGAAGTGTGTTGCTGGACAATCCTGTGAGATGCTTCATCTAGCTGAAGTAGCGTATAGCAACTTGTGTCACATGCTGTTGATCAGGCAGAATTCAAATGCTGAAAAGTCTGAGCTTTGGTAGAATCTCCAGCTTTGTCTGATTGCCAAAAAAATCCCAGTCTGGAACATTTGGTACCATCTTAACCTCTAGTTTCTGCTTGTTATGACTACATGGTGCTGTTTCATGGCAATTTTGAGGTTATTTGAAGGACTCTGGAGAAGGGAGCCTGAATGGCATATGGCATTGGAATGGACCCAGCAACTGCTGGAAGATGCAAGAGGATTCACAGGGGAGGAGAAGTGCAGAGGGCAATGGAGAGAAGCCAAAATGAACAAGCATGGAGTGCAAAGAATGAACAGAGGGGTTACCATTATGTACCATTATGGTATAGTTTAAGATGTTACCTAGGGCTGCTTGGACCTGTGGGAAGCTGAAGAGTGCTCTTTGCCTAGCATGGCAGACCTGCTTGTCTAATTACTTTATCTGTGATATTTCTAGAATACAAGTAATGTGCAAGCTGTACTGCCATGTGGAGATAAGCAATAAAGGCAGTTCATCTGCTGGATCTGCAGATGCTGATGCCTGAGGTCCCTCATAATCTGGTATGTGCCTGGCAGGAGAGGAGGAAGTGTAGTAAAGAAGAGTCATAGTGCACTTGGTTCCATGGTTCAAACAGCTACAGCTGTCAAACAATTGTGCTTCTTGTTTTGGATTTAGCTTGGGTTAAAACTCTTCTGGCCTACTTGCCTGGGGCAAGCCTCCAGGCTACAATGCTGTTAGGAATTCGCAGCTTAAATCTCCTTGGCAGCCGTTGTGATTTTTCAGCTTTTCTGGCAGTGGAGCAGGTTCCTGGGAATGGTAAGGGAAGTCTCAGAAGGTATTTCTGAGATACCTGTAGGGATAGGGAGGACATCTGTGAGAAGCCAGCAGGATGTCATGAGTCTGTGGTAGACCTGCAATGAAGGGGAGGCTTTACTCAGTTTCTTTCCCTTCTCTCAATACGTTCTCATCTTTTCCTTCTCAGGGGTGGCTCCATGTTCTTGGGAGATTTGAGCTTCTTTCTGAAGCCCACAACTGTCTACTTCCCACCTTACCGGTGTCTTCCCCTATCAAGTCAATTGTACCTTGAAAAAGCCCTCCTTGTGGCTTTCCCGTAGCCTCTAATTATTCTCTGCTGAAAAGAAGAGGATGCTGGTGTTCTGTTACAGAGCAAAGAGGAGGCAGGTGGTGAATGGGGATTATTTAGGCCAGAACAGCAGGTTCTGTATCCCAAGGCACAGTCCCTCAGAGTCCTCAGCTGTCCCTACTGGCCTGACCACACTCAAGTAGTGCAACTGATGTCAGAGGCTATGTAGTTGTCAGGGATTAACTTTTGTTAGGTAAAGCATGATTAGGCAAGTCTTATTAAGAAAACATGACTGGTAGCAGTAGCAGAACTAACCTAATACAAGAATACTTGCCCAGTGACTCCATGTACCTATCATCAAGCAACACTTTAGAATGAACCTACAACCAGTAAAAATCAGCCAACCTGGATGGTGCTCTCCACCTCTGAAACTCATCTACCTCAACCTGAAGGGCAGTAACAGAGCCCTACCTTCAGGGACATCTGAGACCAAGCTTGTGTAGCTGGAACGAACCAGCACAGTTAATGCTGCTCCTCCCATCTATTGACAATTGCTGGTCCTGTCAGCAAGGAGAGGGGAAGTAGAGATAGCCACTCTTTCTTCTGTAACTTTGTAGTGTCCTTTGCATTATTAATCACTCTTTCATAGAGTTAATGAAAAGTCACACCCTTCCCACATATCCAATTATTGCAAAATAATTAACGTGCAATTCAGCCCATTTTGACCTAAGCCACAAGATGCCGAAGTCTCTTGAGTCAGTTCAAGACTGTCTTGTAGGTTTCTAAACCAGGATCAACTAATGGTAGGTATTTTCTGCACATTCTCTGCACGCTCCTGTCCCAGTTCCTGCCCTTTGCCTTTGAAGTCAGTTTTCCAGTGCAGTGGTGGTCAGGGTGCGGTGGCTATTGGATACATCAGGACCATAGCTCAGTGGGAAGAGCCCTGATGGACACACTAGCCTCTTGTCTCTACACCTTTGTGTATAAGTAGAGGTTACATTTATATAGCTTTGCATCTAGTTTAAATGTGCAACATTCACTTGCGAACTGAATGTGCATAGATGGAATCCAACACTTTCCTATTCATTCCAGATCTGTTTTCTAGCCAAACTAAAATCTTGGCCAGTTGATGTATCTACCTCATGGATAATGTCCACTGTCTCCTAGCATAAATAAACCACAGCTGTATTTGTTTCCTGCTAGTTAAATGACTAATCATCTCTTCATTCATGTATTGCCTTTGGTTTTCTCAGGGTCCTCAAAACCATGTCGAGTGTAAAACTGGATGATTTTCCCACTAAGTTATCCCTAAAATAGTTCAGTCTTCTTGAACAATAGAAAGTTACCTGGACTTACAGCTTTATTAATAAAAGATGAGTTTCAGTGGTTGGAGAAGCTCTTTGTTCTCTTTCCTGGTTTTCAAGGAAGCTGGTTCATATCTTTGCTCAGAATGCTTCCATAGTGGCTTGTCTATTTGAGTTTCAACTCATACTTCAAAATGCTTTCTTCCTCACTAGTCTTGAAGTCTTGAACTGTCCTTTACAAACAGGTAATATAGGACATTTAAAATATTATCCTTCCAGTCACTCTCTGAAGCTATCTGTCATGATCGGCCTATCATGGCTGGAGTTTAGTTGTAGACATTCCAGGATTTACACTCATCAAATGTCTTAGGTTGCAAATGCAAGATGTGGCTGGGGTGTGTATTCTATTGCCATCTGTTAGAACCAGGTGGAGCAGTTTTATTTCCTCCACAACCCATTCTCTCTCCAAGGAGATATCTTCTGTTAATGGGCCATTGAATCTCACTGCATGACTGATAAAATTATGTTATCCCATCGTGAGATGCTACACCCAGGGGGAGGAGCCAAGCATTCCTACCTGGATATAATCTGATACTTGGAACACCACAGGCAGCCTTTTTCCACTGGATTACCAGAGGAAGACAAGGCCCATCGACACCACCTCTGGACGTTCAGAGGAAAACTATACCCTTCTACAGGATCTCTGCTTTCAACAGAACTACAACTGCCACTCCAGGAGGACTGCAGCCACCATGTAATCACTGTAACCAACACCCTGACCCACAGGGTGTCAGATCATATTCTGACTCTGTCAGTGTTGTTTTGTATTATTGCATTTTTATTTTTATTTTTCCTTATAAAGTGTTATTCCTACTCCCATATCTTTGCCTGAGAGCCCCTTAATCTCAAAATTTTAATAATTTGGAGGAAGGGGGTTTATATTTTTCATTTCAGGAGAGGCTCCTGCCTTCTTTAGCAGACACCTCTCTTTTCAAATCAAGACATGATAGTAGCTACTTCATAAATACCATCTCTTTCTACCTCTGCATCTACCGCTCCTTTTCCTAATAATTAAATTGCAAAATCTTTGTGACTGAGAACGTTGTCATATTGCTCTGTGTTTAGAGAGATGTCTATTACAATTGGCTTATCATTCATGACTGGAATTCCTAGGTGGTACTGAAATACCATTTTTTTAAAAAAAAAAATTATGTATTCATTCAAGAATACCATGTGTTTTAAGGGAATATTTTAGGATATGTGAGTGGAATATTCCTGAAAATACAAAATGTCAGTGATTCAGGATTCTATCCATAAAATGGTTTCTCTATCACTCAAATTGCCATGGAGTTCTTCTTTTTACCTTGTTTGTAAAGCCAATATTAAACACTTTTAGTGTTTATCTGGACTCTCACCACAAGACCATAAACTGGATCAGCCTTCACTGTGGGAATGCAGTGATATTAGGACAGAGCAGTTTCAAAACCTCAGCAACTGTGTATTCTTTTAGATACTTAAAGTAATAGATTTTCTAAGCTGTGTAATCTCACCAGATTCTTAAAGGACACCATCTGTCTGTACCATCACAAAAGTCCAAGTATGCCCTCCCCCTCCCAAAAAATTCAAGATGTTTTTTAATCATAACTGTTGAATGTATTTTCACAATTCAAGAAATTTAACAATGTTTTTGAAGATGAAAGAGCACCAACAAAACTGAGAAAGCAGATTGTGGGACTTTCCTCCTTAGACCTGATGGGAATGTGGAATCTGAACAATGTTTGTCCTTTGTTCCTCCAACTCAGGAACATCATTCTTCCTGTACTGCGGACAAAAATCATAATACAGATCTCTCAAAGTACTATGGCAATAATAGGGCAGGAAACAAAAGTTAAATATTTACAACTGACCAAGTCCTACTCTGTTTCTTTGTACCCATGTAGCAAAGCAGCCATTCTCTGAATGTTGTGTTCCTAGTCAGAGAGGCTTCCTATACCCTCGGACACCATCACCCCATCTCCTTTCTCAACAGTACCATTAAATTGTGTGCTGGCATGGGTTTCTGTGGAAAAGTTTCGTGCACATAAATGAGTAGAATGATAATGACAGCCAAGTGCCTCAAGCTGAAGTATCAGGATGCAGTTTCACAATTTGCCCAGGCTGCTCTCAGTCCGGTTTCCCATATCCTTCCCCTGTGCCCCACACCTGCCAGCAGCAAAAGTGGTCCTACAATTACATACAGACTGATCAGCCAGCCTATTTGGCAAAGTCAGCTGATTTTGGAGAGGGGAGAGTCTGTTTTCCATTTAGCCAGGTCCCCTGCCCCCTACACAGCGCTGTGAGAGTCAGCACCAACACACAACAAGGGGGCAGGGGCAGGATATAAGGTTGTCCATATCTTTAGCAGCAATGCAGATGACTTAAGTTGGTAAAATCTCCCACTAGAAAAGGCATTAGAACAGACTGATAAAAATGAAATTGCCAGGACTTGACAGTATCTATTCTTCAGTTTCAGCATGGTTAAAATATGAAACTGCTCTATTGCTTTTTGAGGTATACCACTTGAATTCGGTGCAGGAATTGAAGGTGAAGGGTATGGGATATTTTTGGTAAGCATAAGCCAGTATGTCTGATTTCTGTACCGAGAAAATAAATTAAAACTGTAACCAAAACTAAAATTAGTGTATCCAGCAGGTGCATAGAATATGAAGAGTCAACATGGCTTTATCACAGGGAAGTTGTACTTAAAAAATCTATTAGAGTCCTTTATGCTGAGTGTATGAAAGTAAACAAGGAGCTGAGAGGGGATGCAGTTAGGCTTTCAAAATACTGTTGACCAGGTCCCTGAGTAAAAGCTCATAAGAAATAGTTTGATGACGCAAGACCAACAAACACTCTGCAAAGGAGATATGATCCAAAGAAGGATAAGGAAAAAAACCCAAAAAATTTGGTAATTGAGTGACTGCTACCAAATGGACTGAGATGATACCAGATGCAGCGAAAAGGGCCAAAACTTGCCAAAATTACTCCAATTCAAATGCTGAAATCAGGGAAGAATAGGAAATTAAGAGAGAGGAGAAGACCGGGAAGAAATGAAATGCTATAAGAAAAAATGGGATAATTTTGAAACCAAGCAAAAACCATCAAAGTGAATGGGATGACAAGAAGTGCAGGGATAAGGACTGAAGCTTGCCCAAATAATCCTCATTGAAATCACAAGATTTCATTCCCTTTCCTGAAAACCAAATCTGTTGGTTAGTAACTGTTTAAAAGCTGTGCAGCAATGGATAAAAATACAAGTGTTTTCACAATAAAGATTTGTTACAATTTCACTGTCATTAGCCTTTCATTACCCAGTGAAAAGGTGAAGAATACCATATAGTGATGAGGTTTACTGATGATACTAAGTTCTTTAGGATACTAAAATCAAAAGCCAGCTATAAGGTGTTGCAGGAGGACACCACAAATTGCTGAATGAGAAAAGAGCTAACAAAATTAGGTAAACCTAAGTAAATCCTAACTTTTCAATACAGACTAATGGTTTCTAAACATCAGTAACGTTCAAGAAAGAAGCTATAGAATCATTTTAACCATTAAAATAGTTTGATTAAAATAGTCACAGTCCAAAGGTAAACCACAAGGAAAGAAACTGAGATTAAGCAAGAAAACATTGTTAAAGGACTCTACTTTTCTCTATCTGTATTTTTCTAGGTTACAAGGAAGATCAAGAGGAATGATCAAAGGTGTGGAACATTTCCATCTAAGGAGATAGTAAATGAAAAGTAAACAGACCAAGATGTTTCTATTTGGAGAAAGGGTAATTGAGGGCATACTATGAAGGAAATCTATGAAATGGTGACTGGTATTAGGGCAGATAGAGAGCAATCACATACAACCATTTGGCAGGTTCAAAACTCAAGGAAGTAATTTTTTCCCATAAAATAGAATTGAATGTAGAATAAACTAGTTATTATGGTAATAAAAATGAGAATGGGTAAAAAAGGAATCAGAGAATCTTGGAGACAAGCCTATTGAAGACTATTATGTAGTGGTCTAGAAAGAAATCTCCAGCTTGGAATTTTTGGGAGCTACAGGATATGCCCTGGAAAGAACTGATTTGTATGTCTAATGAGCTTTTCATAAGCACCCAAAATTGGCCACTGTGGGGAAGAGGGAACTGAGCCACAAAGACCTCTAGTCTGTCCAATTACAGACATTTTAACTTCTACTTTCCAACACAGTAAATTACTTTAATGAGGCTTCTAATATCAGCCACATAATGTGAGGTTAGCAGAGGTAGGCAATATTTTAGACATTACATCTAACTCCATATTGCCTTGATTAACAGCTATGAAGTATCCAAAGGGCATTATTTGGCATCATTCAAGTGGAACTGGTCTTATGCCATGGATGCAACAAACCTCTATCTGAGACCAGAGCACATTCTCCTGGTAAACACCATGCCATATGTTTTTATCAGGCCCTAATTTGGGGGAGAATTAATCTTTATGAAGTTATTACGTTAGAATGTCCTAGTTATGTCAAAGTATAGAGCTGGGGGCTTCTTCATTTATACAAATGTTGCTAAACATTTAATTTCAGATTTTCAGTCTGGTGGATAATAAAAAATGACTACCCACCAAACTTGGAGCATTAAATGGAGACTGTGTTTTTGGCAGCTCATCGTAGAAGGATTAATATTACTGGAATAGCTTTGTTTCTCAGCAATGCTTCCTTAAAAACAGCTTCCTCTGAAGACATATTTCTATTTTATTGAGAAAAGGAAATACAGTATTAGAAATCAATGTTTTTAAAGGGTAATTTAAAGAAATCTATCTTGGCAGATGCTGAAATATTTTCAATTTAGAACAAATAGTATTTCTGTCATCCAGTTGGATTTTTTAAATTAGACCATTACTCCTTGATAAGTTAATTACAAAACAGAAAGAGACTCAACCAATCTAAAAAAGTGTATTGATGAAGGTATAGAGCACATGTCTAAAAGCTACTTCTCCTGATTTATGGGTGAAATTTTACATTTTATATTAAAAAACCTTGTCTCTAATGTCTTAAATCATAGGGAAAAATGCTCAATTTTTCACCCTATCACAACTAATTTTTTACATTGATAGACTGATGGACTATTGTTTTCCTGCACTACCATCCATTATAAAAAGTGACAGCATCATAATTGAAATAATTTAAAATATGTTGCATTTAGATAATTCTTTACTTTGGTATAAATATACACAAGAAATGCTGCTGCTTGAAATTGCTAGGATGAGCTACCAAAATGGATTTATTGCTCAGCAGGCCATATTCCTCTGGGGGTAGGAAATGAAAAATATCAGAACTTCCTTTGAAATAAAGAAAGGTTAAAGGAATGGAAGGAACATTTTTTGTTGTGTCTGAGATGCAGACAAGGGAAGCATGGAATATGTTGCAACCATGGGTTAAAATGTCTACAGGTTCATCAGCTGAATCCTGGTCTTGCCAAAATCCCTGACAAGTCTTTCAGCTGAGTAAAGTCACACTTTCACCCCAAGGATTTTGGGGTAAAAGGAAGTAAAACTCACAAAAAAAATTGATTGTAATCTCTGCTGATGGATGTCCCTGTAACTGTGATTCATACCTCCATTTGTGCTTCTTACAGTAAGAACTTGCCAAGGTGCCCAGTGGGAATCCTTCCTGATTAATGCTGGGGTCTGAGCCAAAGTCTTGGCAGGTATCAGTCTAAGAGTTTAACAAAATGAATAGTGGCAAGCCAGACCCCAAACTAAATGCCATCTATGAGTAATTTACCCGTATAGAAACTGTCCCACAGAGCCAACAGATGTTGCTGTCCTAAAGTGAAGAGCCAGATTTAGCCTTTTCAGATACTGCAAAATTTTATAGAATTTCACAGAACTGGCCAACCGGTGAAAAAGAACCTGGTCAACTGTAGAAAAATGGCAGAAAGAACAAATCTGGGTTATGTTGTATCTATGAAACTGTACAGTATCTGATAAGGCTAAATTTGCTTGTCCACTTTAGGGCAGCAACATCTTGGGGTAAGAAAATATTTATCATATTATAAATACATTCAACACAACTGGCCCTAGGACTGAACCTGCAGGAACACTGCTGGTGACTGGTCACCAGCCAGTTTTAAGTACACTCCTTAAACAACAACCCCTAGACTGTTCAATACAAGGTGAAAGAAATCATAAGAAATTGTAACAAAAAAGTGTTTGCAGAAGACTTCTATACTTCATATACAGGAAAGAAAAAAGAAAATAAAAATAAGTATGGGACAAAATAAACCCCCCAATTTTCAGTATACTGTCCAGTAATTTTAAAAACCCAGGACTTTTGAAAAAACAGGCAATTTCTTTAATTGCATGTGAAGTCTCTTTTATACAAGGCTTTCCATATTACTGCTCACATCAATACTATCCCAGAGATAACAGCAACCCATAAATTCCAGTATTGTTTACCTTCCTAAATGTGGAGCAAAATTTAGGCAGACACTATGCCTTGGCTGTATACCTCCATCCCCTCCTTGTGATGAACATCAATACAAGTACCACTGTAAAGTTTGTAACTTTATGCTGTTATGTGAATATAATCCAGGGACACAATTATCTCCATTATCAGGAAGTATCCAGCTGTGTCCAGCACCATCTCCAGATGCTTAGCCACATCTCAGTGTACACTGTAATAAGAGATCTAGGACTGACCAATCTGACCATTTCTTTAAAAGTTGTATAGCAAGTGAACATCTTTTACCATGTATACCTGCAATTATGAAAGTAATTAAGTAGCATAGGTGAGCCCAAGAAGCCCCTCAAATAATTATCCCTTAGACTCACAATGTTATTATAATTAGCTGTCTGTCTTAGTAGTGTCATCTGTTTGTTTTTTGTATCTGTCCCGTGTGCTAGGGATGACAACCCATAATTTGACAAAGAATATTTTAAATTATTTCTTACTGAGATGAGGACTTATTTTCATTTTCCCAGTTCTTTCTTTCCTTTGCTTTTAATTACAAACATTCATGGCAGTGAGAGACAAAGTAATGATCTTCACTCCTTCTGTTTAAAGAGAAAACCTGTCTTGTGATGTTTGTTTTATCTTTACCTTACAAAGTGACATAGTCTAAGGACCCTGAAGGACAGGCATGTCTGCTCTGCAGTTTTGGTTTGGGATTGTTCCAGGTTAGACGACTTTTCAAATACCCCTAATTACCCATGTGGAACAGTATTAGAAATGGTCCTGCCTGCTATCTGGGGTGCGGCGAGAGACTTCTGGAGACAGGGATGCTCTTTGGACACGTGGTTTATTGTTCATGGGGACAGCCAGCCTGACCAGCTCCTGCTGAAGCGTGGTCCAAGAGAGAGCGAACTTCCTCTTGCAATCCCATTTATCCCCTTCTATGTTGAATACTCAGGTTAACAACAACCAACCGGTACAGGGTACAAAAACCTACAAAATCTACATGCATAGGAACTATTACATTAGCATACTAAAACCTTGGCAAACCCACCTTTTTTCCCTATCACCTGGCCGGGCCCAACCCCTTATCTCTTTGTCTGGGGAGCTGTATTGTTTTTGTCATCAGGGGTTTGGCCTTCAGATAACCTAATCACTGTCTTCCTGCTTCACATTCTATAGCTCAAGTTTTGCTTTCAGCTCTATTTCTTCATTCTTAAAATCTTTCACCAATAAACCATCTCTGCAAGGCCTTCCTTCATCATCCTTCCCAACAGAACAGTTTTCATTTTGATATAAATTAAATCCCTGTCTGTAAGAGTGGACTTCTAATTTCCACAGAGAAAAAAATGGAAGTCAGAAGTTCTATATGAAAAATAAACATAAGCTGCATTGAAACTTGGACTTGGGATCATTATTCAATGGTTCACATTAACAAGCATTAGGGAAGTTATTGTGAGCATGGTGACAGCATTGTGAGTCCAGGCTCCAGGACTGTCACTTGCTTGTGGCTTTTCAGCAGGAGTTTCTTGAGTGGCTCCATGGTGGGGCAATGTGCAAGGTCAAGTGGGGAGTGTCACTGAAATTCTGTGTTAGGGACTGTACCTGGCCTAGGAGAATGTGGCTGAGTCCATGATCAGGGATTTGACTCCTTTATTTATCATAGTTATTAATGTACCAGCTCAAAAGGTCAAGTGACTCACACAAGAATCTCACTTTTCATTTGAAGAAAAATGTGTCCCTAGCCTTGTGCTTACGGAGAAAAGATATAAATGTAAATGTGCAAAGGCTTAAGAAGTAGAAAGATACTTAAAAAATCATTAAAAGACATAGTGAACATGAAGAGGTTTTGATCTGATGTTATGATCTGGGGGATGAATTAATGACTTTTGAGTCAGGGATAGAAAATATTAGGGTGGACAGTAGAAAAAGGAGTGGAACAATCTTCCAAAATACTAATTATTTAAAGAGCTGTTCCCACATGTTTAAAACTTGAGATAATATTTTATTGTCTGGTGCTGTAGACTATGATCTTTCTGGCTGTTATCTCACTTCAGTCAGTTGGAATTTTACTGACCAATAACTTGACATTTCTTGTTGCAAAGTAGACCCACAAAAGCCATATCTGTCCACACATCACGGAATTGCTCTTCCACAAGGGTCTCAAGACCTGCTTCAGGGCTGGTGCCTCTCACCAATCAATTAAATAAATTTATTTTTATTTTAAAAATTAATGTAGATCTTACATGAAATACGAGAGAGCTGTATGATACTGTTTGCTGTGGGATAACTATCCATGGTCAGGCCCGAAATAACGTTTTGGTTAGAGTTTGTTCTGAATACTGAAATGCTGCAACAAAATGTGAGGTAGTTTAGTGAGTTTTCAACTACTACAAAGAAGATCTAGTAGAAAGAAAAGAGGCTGAAGAACTCGACTGAGTGTGAGAACTCTTTGGGTGAAATTTTCACACTTGCCCCAGCTCCAGCTTTTTTCAAGTTCTGAGTCTCTTGGCACATCTCTTACTAGTCTGCTGCTGTAAGCATTCCTGTTCCATCTCTGAGTATCCTGTCAAGAGCTTCCCACCAGCTTGGTGATGGAAGCGTGGGGTACAAATCATAGTATCTTGCACAGAGAAGTGTTTTCTTATTAACACTTGACCTTGCTGGCCGAGCATGAAGACAGAACTTCTCTATCAAACTTGATGACTCCAAAATTCCCTTTTGATCAGCCAGTGGTTAGATTTTGAAAGGAAGGGCACAGCTGTTTCAAAAGTGAAGTTTAGCAGTTCTTCATAAATGCCTTTCATTTCACATCCTTTGATGTCAGGCAAAACCTCAATATCTCAGAAGTTTCCCGAAGTTGTTTTCTAAAAATCACAGAATTAGAAAATTTTCTTTTAGTGACCATACACCCATACTCTTCACTTTGAACCACTTCTCTGTGGTTCAGCTTAATTTTTTTGGTTCATCTATCACTTGCAGACTGATAACACCCTGGTGTCCAGTCATGGCCAGCTGGGTCTTAATAATGTGAGATGGTGTATAAACACACTTAGCAAAATTATGTTCTATCCCAGAGACAATTGTTGTTGAAAACAATCCTGAAGATGACTGTAAACCTGAGAAAGGAAGAGGATTATTGGTCAAAACACTGCCATAAAACACAACAGACTGCTTTTAGCTTGGCAGAAAGTTATCTTTTGTCACATATTTGCAGCCTTAGGGTTGCAGCTGCACAGTAAGAGATCCTTATTTGCTTCTTACATTTATTAATATTATGTTGTTCTACTTGCATCGCAGCTGGAGAATGTTAGAAAGTATTTGGGAGCCTATGGAACAAAACTCCTGCTTTTCCCTTGTGTGGGCTTGATCCAGGAGCAGTAACTGGAGAGCTCAAAGGTAGAAAATAACTGTCTGAAAAAGTTGTGTGATAAAAGAAGACAGCTAAGAGAAATACTGGAGCTTTTAAACCCCTCCCACTAAGCAATGCTGTTTCTTCCACCTTCAGTTTCATCTGCTTCTCACAGTCTATCTATCCTACCAAATATGCCTACCTTTCAGAATTATCCCAGCTTTGGACTGAAGGTAGCAGCAGCTGCAAGACCCCATAGGGTGTGATTATCTGTCTTCTGTCTATTATGTTTAAACATAGGCTAAATTGTAAAGGTCATTTTTCTAGCGTGACTCTGGAGTACACTTAATGATGGTCTTGTTACCAACTGACCTCCTGTACCTGACAGAGATTAAACATCTTGGGCAAATTTTCATTGCTTGAATCTGTGCCAAATCCTTTTAATATGTGAAGGACTTGATCACTTTTAAACTGGTGATGTAGTACAAACAAGATTCAGTTGTTTGATGCCAAGATGCCAGCTTGATTTTTGCAGTAAAGGAACATTAATTCATAACCACTGTGAGAAGAGCAAAAGCAAATGTATCTGTGCAGATCTTTGTTGATAGCCTAATCTGGTTCCTCAGTACATCCTGCCTGGACAAGGTTGAGTGATGCTGCAGGAGCCAGCAGTACTACAGCCATGCTACCTCACCTGATGAAAACATATTATCTGTGTCCATGGCTTATCATCAGAAGCATAACCTCAGCTTTCAAAATAAGGGATATACTTTTTAAAGTATTCAAATCGGTGAAATTAAAGTAAACAAGATCATGTTGTAGTGTTGGTTTTAGCAACTTGTACTTACTCTGCTTCCAGCATATTTAGACTTAAACATACCTGAAAAATCTTCTTTTATGTTCCATTGGCTATTAACATTTCACAGCATATCACAACTGGCCAATCTGATTCTACTGAGCCTTGCTGAATGGGAAGTTTTGTATAATTTAAGAGCAATTCACTGCACTGCCTGTATTCTATATCACCTCCTCAGAAATAGGGATGATGACAGGTGATGTCTCAAAAGATAAGTAATCTTCCACTACATACTCTGTGTCTACAGTGAGTTCTCTAGATGTTGTACATGAGGTTCACCAGGAAAATTCATCATGGCATGTTACCTACTTTATTTATCTATTCCACTTGATACACCTACTAAAAATAGCTGTTCCTAGATGAGTGAGTCTTGCCCTCTCATATGTGTCAGTCTGCAGGATCTAATTCTGTAGCTAATTTTACAAAACTGAAGAATCATAAGATGAATGGGCTGCATTCACCTACTAAATGGGAAACTGTATCCTCCAGGGATATTTAGATGATTTAAAAATTTCTTAGGATACACGTAAATTAAAAGGAAAAAGGAAGAGGAAGAATTCCATACACCCTTTCATGCTTATTTCCTGTTCTTCACTGCTGTTTCTCTTTTATTGCATCTATCCTCATATAAGCTTTCTGTCACCAAATCAATTTTGCCATTTTGTATATATTTTCTTTTCTCTCTTTACTTTTGCATATTTGCTGTGATTTAACCTGGCAGGCAGCTGAACATCACACTCACTCACTCTTCTTTCCCACCTCAGTGGGATGGTGGAGGGAGTTGCATAACAAAAATAAAATTCATGGGCTGAGATAAAGACGGTTTCATAGCACAGAAAAAAAAAAGAAATTAAAATATGCAAAACAAATGTTGCACAATGCAATTGCTCTCTACCTGCTGACTGATGCCCAGCCAGCTCCTGAGTAGCAGCTCCTGGCCACCTTTCCCCCTAGTTTATATATGGAGCATGACATTGTGGGTGTAGGATGTTCCCTTTGCCAGTTCAGGTCACCTTGTGCAGTTGTGTCTCCTCCCAGCCTCTTGTGCCCTCTGGCCTGCTTGCTGGTAGGGTGGTGTGAGGAGCAGAAAAGGCCTTCCTTGGCTTTGTCTAGCAACAACTAAAACATCCCTGTGTTACCGACATCATTCTCATCCTAAATCCAAACCACTGCACTGTGACAGTTACTAGGAAGAAAATCAACTCTATCCCAGCTGAAACCAGGACAATGTTCTAGGCTACACTACTACTATGTGAGATAATATTTCTGCTTATTTCCAGGAATTCCCTGTATTTTTGTAATCAATGACAATGAGATTGGAACCAAGATCAGCATCAACCAATGGCTGATTAGTGATCTTAGTATTTCTGATAAAAATGAACAGATAACAAGTCAAATTTTAAAGGAGAGGGTAATGATTATAAAATTTTGCTCACATTTTGAGGTTTTGTTGATACTTTTAACTAGAGAAAGTAGATGGCTGAATTTAGCAGCTTCTTGCCACTAGAATGGTTTTCTTTATGCTATGACTGAAAACTGCACTGACAGGAGATCACAGAAAAGCTTGCAAAACCTAAACTTTAGGTTTAACATTGGCTTAACATTTAAGCCTGGTTTAACACTGACAATAAATATCCTGTGGCTAAGACAGGATGGGAGAAATTATGATTTGCTGGGCATAGGAACAAGGACAGAAGGAAAAATTAAGTTCTTTCACCCACTCTTTCCTTTCTGTGCTCAGAGGCAGGCTGTGGAATATAAGAAGTGATGAAAAACAGCAGCTGCAAAAATACTGAGCAGGCCAGCCTTTCTTCAGAGGTGGTGCTGAGCAGGTCAGCAAGGTTGTAAACTGAGGTGGGTTTAGGACAAGTATGAAAAGAGCACGTCTGCAAAAGTCACAAGGTCATGCAAATATTACTCAAGTATTCATGAATATTTGAGCTGCAACTGCTGCTAGAAATTAAAGTGGTTTTTCTTCCAATGTAATTCTACAGGTAAACATATATTTTTGTACGTAGGATCAATCTCCACAGGAAAGTTTGTGTTCCAAAATAATAAAGAATGCCCTTTTCCTTAGTTTATCATGGAATAGAAGTGTCCACACAGGCAGCTTTACATTCATAATTATATTGTAAGATTTTTAGTGGTTCATTTTTTCAGTGAGTCAAGTCTTAAAACTATTGCTTGATGGAAAACCCCCCAATCTTTGAGGAAGAACAGGAACAATATTGATATTGCTTTGTTCTGGGGATGGTACCCTTGTATGCAAAATCCATTGCCCTCTTTGTACAAATCTGGACCATCACAGAAAGCACTGTCAGCAATGAAGCACTGTGATTAGCAATTGAGGAGAGGAATGTGATGCCATCAGAAAGGAACCCAAAGAAACAACAAAAATGGTAGACAGAAAATTATATATCAGCAGTACTATTTCGAAAAATAATGGTTTTCAAACTTTTCCACGAGGCATTAACAGCTCTTTAAGGGATAATCTTTATTGCTTTGTAATGTACAAAGCAATAAACAGCTGCTGAGATTGATTAATAGCCAGAGCAAAGTTGAGGCATGTAATCAATCTAAAAAGCCATTTATTGTGCGTATAGTACAAAGCAATAGAGATTATTGCTGTTGCACAACAAATCATAACAGAAAACACAAACACACACAAACACACACACACACACAAACACACACAAACACACACACACAAGCAGTTGTTTTCTTTTCAAGGCTTGCAGTGCTATGCTGCCTTTTCTTTGAGCTTTTCTCTTTTACAAAGGCAGGCAACTGGACTTACAGCAAGCAATCTACTGGGAAAGGTAATGCTCTAAGAACTTCAATGTTATCTAAAGGAGAAATAATATTTAGTTTTTTCGTTCTGTAGCTACAAATACAAAATTCCAGATACTTGTCCTTGGTAGTGTACTGCTATTCATATCACCAAGAAAAACAAAAAATTAGCTTACCAGTCAAAAAGTCATCTAATTCATGCAAATGCAGTGCTTAGTTAGAAACAAAGGCTGTTTACTTTTGTGGAGTATTTTTATGAATGGCTACTAAATCACCTCAATTTTTTTCAGAGTAGTACTGAATGAAACAACTGGCTTTAAGCTCCATCTATTTCCAGCAACTACCCCACCTTATTCTTTTAATACAATTTTAATACAGCTTTTAATATAGTTTGGTTTTTGACTCCTCCTGTCTTCCTGGGAGACTGTTTCAGAATCTTATCTCTCTACTAGTTTTAAACCTTTAAAAAAATTTTCACTCTGATTTTTCCAGGTCAGATAATACTCATTTGTTCCTGAACATGAATAAAGTATAAATTGCTTTTAATCTTCTTTAAAGAGCTGATATGAACAGAATCTCTCACCCTTCCCTTTGGCAGAATAAATAAGCTGTGCCACTGTAGCTTTATGGCATCATAGGCTTGTCCCTGGATCAGTCTCACCACCCTCCTGTACACTCATCCCAGTCTCAGTCTCTCTCTCCTGAATGTGGATGCTCTGGATGGCACTGAGCTACAGAGGGGCTCCCAACTCTGCCTCCTCCTGACACACACTCACCATGTCTACTGGAAATATCTCACCCAGCACACCCAAGGATCAAATTTGCCTTTTCCACATCCCCTTAACATTTGAAGCCAGTGGTTAACTTGCACTTACAGGCACAACTCACATATTTCTGTTTCTGAACTGATGACCTTGCAGCTTATGACAGAAATTTGTATTAGTACAGAAGGGCACAAGCTTGCAATTTGCACTATTAAGTTTCAGTCTGTTTTTATTGCTCTAGTTCTCAAGGTTATTCAGGTCTTCCTGTATCATATTGCCATCCCTTTCCTTATTAACAATGTCTCCCACTTCTGTGTCATCAGCAAATTTTATTAACAAACTCTGTCTTCCTATTTTAAGGTAATGAATAAAAATATGACTGAAGAGGTATCCTTGAGGAACTCTTGGTAAAATTGTGTAGTGGTTTTGGTTCACCAATTTTAGAATGTCGTGTCTCAAACTACGACAAATACCACTCAAAGTCAGGTGTCACAACAGTAGGAGCTGAATTCTCCAATTTCACCTTTACAGGAAATACAATTCAGCTCAATGAAAATTAATTCCTGGATCCTAGTGGATCTAAACTTTTCAAACTCTTATCTTCAAAATCTGAAACTATTTCATATCTGCATTTACCAAAAATTTAGTAACACCTACTTTAAATAATAGAAAAAGGATTTTCATAAATACATGTACATACCTCTTTACAGCTATATAAATTTGGAGTATAAGAATTGTAATCATGATGTAGTGGTCCCTTTGGTTGTTTCTAAGCATTTGATTCTTGTAGTTATAACAATTGTTTTAAAGTTATTATTGCCCTAGCAGTCAATTTTACCGTTTATTCAGCCTTATATTTAATTTCGTATCACCTTCATACCATTCTTACAAGTCACAACTTCCCTGCAGAAGACGATCTCCAAACTTGAGATGACATTCTCCATGAATTCCTTTTCTCTGTGGGTCTGAAATTTCAAATTTCCTCATGTTTCCATTTTCAGCAGCCATACCATTCTTCTTTCAGGAAATGATGGACCTAGATTCATGATATTCTTAGCCCTTCTCTACTTCTTATCTTTGTTTGTTTGTTTGTTTCTGTTTTGTTTGGGTTTTTTGTTTTGTTTTGTTTGTTTGTTTGTTTGTTTGTTTGTTTTTTGTTTTTCCAGCTGGGGAGTTCAGTGTCAGCCAAATCAATGAAAATCTTTCAATAATTATCAGTGATATTTCTTTTGTTCCTGCTGGTATTTATTTGCAAAGGGATTGTCACTAAAGTACATGACCTTTTGTCAAAAATTTTAGAGAAAATTCCCACTTACAGCAGCCAAACTGAAGCTTGTACCTACCTCAGCAGTGTCTAACCCTACACTTGTGCTCATGAGGCATCCCGAGGCTGTGCACACTGCTGCTGCTGTTGCTGCTGGCCTTGTTTGAACTAGAAAGTTCTACTGGCAGAAGTTCTCCTGGCATGTGCTGCTGACATAGCTGTTTTGGCAGGATGTGTTCACATTTGGCTGTTTTTTAAAGATGCAGTATGTCCTCAGATCATCAGGCTTTTATCAGCAAGAGAAATCTGGTGCTACGGGAGGCTAACCCAGAGTACCTTGTGCCACATTTTGTAGATTGCTTTCTGGTAATTCTTTGCAGCATGTTGTGGAGCTGCACTGTATACTGTGAGGTACAATGTCCCATCCTAATATCTGTGTAAATTTTGAGTCAGATTTAAAAATGCTTTTCTATCTTGTACAATAACCTATTTTTATGTGTGTTGTTTCTCCACATTGCAGATTTCTCACTGCCAGAAACCCAGACTGTATCCAGCAGAGCTCTCTTGTTCATTTAGGACAGATTAAAGAATTCTTTCATATCCAAAGAGGAGCTTAAAATATTGGGTACTGTGGGCAAGTGGGACATAAAGACAGTGAATGGTAGCTAACTATTTGCAGTATTTGCTAAACTACGAGAATAACTTTAGTTTTGAGACATACTGTAAACAGTGGATGAGGGAAAATTTCAGGGTTGGATGTAAAGTTTGTGTTATCCTCAGAGCACATTCACTCTGAGTTAAGAGCTGCTTAAAGCAAAGACAGTGGGGAAATAGGTGGTGCCAGCATTCTGGAAAGCTGTGCCAATCTGTGCATTTTGGCATTATTTGAGGTGCTCAGACTCCAGTTAAGATACACAAAATTAAGTATTTCCTGCTGCAGTCTTTTTGTGATGGGTAATGTACTGGAAATCAGAGATGAACCTGATACAATGAGCTTTGCTAATTGTGTTGGAACAGTAGATAAGGTTTATGTCCAATTCGGTCCCATCTTGTTTTGAATACATAAAATGAAAACAGTGCTTCTCAGTGGTGATCTCTCTAGAGAGTATTTTATATCAATGTTGCTTGTGAGAAAGCTGATGCTTTCCCTCCCATCTATACTGTTGTCATGAAGAGCTACAAAGCCAACCTTGGCAGCAAAACCAAGGCAGATCTGGTTGGAAGGGTGTTTGTGAAAACAAAAATGCTGTAACTGGACAAAATAACACCAACCCACAAACCTTTAATTTAGCAGTCTCTTGCAAAACACATGAAGGGTCATACAGGGTCCTTCCATTTGAGTGGAGTTTCATCCTGTTTCCTGAATTCAACACAGAGGCAGTGGCAGTGCTTTGTGTTTTTCCATAACATTTCCAGATATTAGAGACAAGTGGATTTCTTAGATAGCTATCATACATGTGGAATATACAGATGGATGGAAAACACATAGAGCTTAGAGACCATATGTAGGCATGGAACCTGCTGGACTGTGCATAACCACACGTGTAGGGCAAGCTCCAAACAATGAGTCTGACACGTTATGGACCTGCAGCACCTGTGGTCTGCAGGCAGCCTCTATGTACATGAAAACAGGCTGAGAGAGTTGGGTTGTTCAGCCAGTAGAAGAGAAGACTCTAGGGAGACCTTATAGCACTTTCCAGTAGCTAAAGAGGGCTACAAGAAATCTGCAGTGGGTCTTTTTACGAGGGTATGTAGTGACAGGATAAGGGGAAATGGCTTTAAACTGGAAGAGGACAGGTTTAGATTAGGTATCAGGAAGAAATTCTTTACTGTGGGGGTGGTGAGACACTGGAACAAGTTGCTCAGAGAAATTGTGGATGCCCCATCCCTGGAAGCGTTCAACGCCAGGTTGGATGGGGCTTGGAGCAATCTGGTCTAGTGGAAGGTGCCACTGCCCATTGCAGGGAGTTGGAACTGGATGATGTTTAAGGTCCCTTCCAACCCAAACCATTCTGTGATCCTATGACTTTTTGAACTTTGGCTGAAAACTAATATTTCAGCAATATTAACATGCCCTCCCACCAGATACAATTTGACAGGAGAATCTGTTTGGAGGAAAGGCAAGGAATGCTGATGTAGATACCTTGAGAAAGCAAGTAACATCACCATGTTAATGCACCAGCTCTATTCAGTGAATTCCCTTACTCAATTAGCTACATGTGTTCAGTGAGCTCCCTAATGGGTTCTGTATCTCAACAGCTTTGACTTTATCCACATCTCTGTGTCCAAAAATCCCTTCCAATTTAGTCGGTTCTCGGTATTCTTCACCACCGGCTTCTGTGAATTTTAAGTGCAGTGTCCAAGCTCAGTACACTCCATAATGAATGCACAGCCATCGTAAATATGCACGACAAAACACTCATGAAAGAAACACCTTGGACCACTAAACTGAAGGCTGTGTCTTCTGGGGAAAAAATGCCCTTTCTTTTTCACCCATCACTGCTTCTTAACTGGCTCTTTAGGCTGTACATTGGATTGCAACCTTCAGCAACCTTCACAATTTTCTTCCAAATTTATTTATTCCTCAAAAAAAGCTGTTTCTCCAGTACTTCTTCCTGCCTGGCCTGAAGAAATTTGGGTCTTAAACTGACAAGCAGCACCAAAGCCATGGAGAGTTCTTTTCATCTAGCTGTATCAAAAGGCAGAGTAGAGGAAAAGCAGGCATTTCACTAACATGCCAGGGATTTCCAGTCAGTGGCAGAGGCAGCAGAAATATCTGGAAATCAATGAAAGAAATCATTGATGTAGGGACAATTGCATAGTGGGTGTGCAGCTGGTAGATCGCTCACAATGCCTAGTTAGTTGGTACAAGAAGTCTTTGCATGCTGTGTGTCAGCACAAACATGGGTACAACTGAAGTGCATTTCACTTGGCAAGCTGGCAGAACTTCACTGTTATCTCAGCTTTTTGCTGGAGAGTTGAGCACTGAGTATGGAGGGAATCAATTGCTGGTCAGAGAGAGGGTCAGGGGCAGAGTTTGCAGGATGCAATGGTCAAACCACACTAAGCAATGCAAGCTAGAGATTGATCATGGCAATTTGCAAAATCTAAAACTTCAGCCAAATCTGAGTAAGATTTTAAGAAATTTTAAAAAGTTTACATCTATCACAGAATATTTAAGGTTTGAAAAAACCTCTGGAGATCATCTAGTCCAACCCCCTTGCTCAAAGCTGGTAACTACAGAAGGTTGTTCAGGGACTTGTTCAATCAAATTTTTAATATTGTCAAAGATGGAGACCATACAAGCTCTATGAACAACCTGTTTTAGTATTTGAGATGTTTAGAGGTGACCACTCTCATCACAGAAACTTAGTTTTATGATTAAATAGAGTTTCCTGTATTTCAATCTGTGCCTTCTTTCTCTTGTTCTTTCACTGAGCACCACCAAGAAGTCTGTCTCCATCTTCCTAGCCCGCTCCCTTCAGATACACATGGATAAGATCCCACCAGAGCCTTCCCTTCTCCAGGCTGAACAATCCAAGCTCTGTCAGCCTTTCCTCATACTAGAGATGCTTCAATCCCTCAGTCATCCTAGTAGGCCTTCTCTAGACTCCAGTATGTCTCTGCTGTACTGGCGACACCATGACTGCACCCAGCACTGCAGCTGTGGCCTCACTGGTGCTGCGCAGAACGAAAGGATCACTTTTGTCTACCTCCTGGCAGTGCTTTTCCTAATGCAGCCCAAGAGGCTGTTGGCCACCTCTGCAGCAAGAGCACATTGCTGGTTCAACTTATGCCAGCTGGCATCCCGAGGTCCTTTTCTGCCAAGCTCCTTTCCAGCCAGTTGGCCCCAGCATGTACTGGTGCATGGGGTTACTTCTCTCGAGGTGCAGGACTTCACATTTCCCTTCGTTGTGCTTCTTGAGATCCCTCTTGGCCCAGTTCTCCAGCCTCTTCAGGTCCCTCTGAATGGCAGCACAACCATCTGATGTACCAGTCACTCCACTCACTTTTACATCATCTGTAAACTTGCTAAGGGCACACCCTGAGGATGAGTGGTCCCCAGCTACATTTTGTGCAGCCAATCTCAACCCTCCGAGCTCTGCAGTTCTGCCAAATTTCAGTGCAGCTCCATATCCATCCTAATAGCCCATGCTTCATCAGTTTGTCTGTCAGGGTGTAATGGGAGACAGTCAAAAGCCTTACTTAAGATAAACAGCGTACACCACTCTCCCTTTATCCACCAACTAGTCACCTCATCACATGCCCAGCACTCTTTCCTGTGACAGATTTCCCTGCTGCAGGTAATGGAGATCTTCATAAATTTGCTTTATTAAGACTTATTAGGCCACTTGATATAGGAGTTGCTTCTAACTGCTATAAAATGAACGGTTCCACCTGCCTTTGTAATGATCTACAAATGATACAAAATATTGAGCTTATTTAACAGCACATACCAGATGGTTTATGCAAGGTTGAATATGACAAGAAGATTTTTGTCCAGATTGGGGGTGGGACTGTTGTTTTATTTTGAAAAAGAGGAAAGAGACAAATGGGGGCTGCATTGCCACTTGTGTTGCTCAAATTGCACTGGAGGCTGCTTTTACAGGTCAGCAGCTAAAAGCAGCAAATGTGGTCAATGAACACTCCATGGGCAATATGCTTAACACTGTTAAGAATTCTGAATTGCATTGAAATATAGGCCTGGTATGTTTGGATATTCAGGTAAGTTTCATCTCTGGACAGATTTAAGTCAGCCAGATCAAAACCTGAGACTGGATCCCAGCACAAAATCCCTTTCATGATTTTTCAAATCAAACAAAATTAAAAGAAAAAGTTATTTGAATTAATGTGACATAATTGAATACTTTGTATTTTTTCATTAGTTAGGTAGAAATCTTCAGAACACACTACTTTTACCTTATCAATCACTTCAGCAAATGCTAGCTTACCTAGACCAAGTCAATTTATAGGTTTTGATGATATTTCCATCCTAAAGCACTGTTACTGCAAACAAGATTTAATTCTGTACCTGCATTTAAAAGAGGTGCTGAGAGTTCCTTCAATAAAAAGCACAGGATAGAAAGGATTTAAGTGAGAAAGTTGTAACAGTTGAGACATAGCAGAGAGATCACAAAAGAAATATTTGCTATAATTGCCAAAGCTCAGAAAATGAATAAAATTTAACTCTTCAATTTGATGACCTAGAAAATAGAGAGGAGAAATAATGTGCATATGAAAAGGATTAAAGAAGAAGCCAAGAAAGGAGGCTTAGTGGGTTTAACTGGGTGGATTTAAAAATTGTTTAAAGAATAATAGTAAAAAGAAGTTCCAACTGGCTTTACCAGGAAACAGATCTACACATTTTTCTGTGAAACTTCCCTTGTATTATTTCAATAAAAGAAAGGTTCAGAAGAAAGTGACAAAAAATGAGCTGTGAATGATCTGAAAATAGCATATATGCATGTGCACACACACATTCTTTTGGCTTTTAAAGAAGAATATTCAGAGAAAAGAGGGTACAATAATAACAATGTTTTCATTACTTCTAAGGTATTGAACTTGGCTGCAAAAGAAAGAGGACTAGATGGCTAATAATTAGAGATAAAGTAGAAGCTAGCAGAGATAATGGCATGTGTTATGTAAACCAGGTAGCATTACACACCGAGATCTTTTTACTGCTATCATAATGCCTGTCAGAATCAAACAAGGAACTGGAAGAAGGTATTTTTCTAGAAGAGAAGGGGCATAACAAAGCTTATAGCAAAAATCAGAAAGACAAATTAAATTGAAAATACCCATAGGATTCTTATCTAGCAAACATGAAAAAGTAAAAGTTGCATTAGCAAGCAATTAGTAAAAGGAACTTCAAGCTAGTAAGAGATATATATATTTTTACATATAAATATATATATACAAGATGAATTTATTCAGGGAGTGCTTTCAGATGTATTTCAGAAGCATATAATAAAGGAACAAAGAAAGAAGTTTGGTCAGATGGAGCTGTATTTGTTGTGTTTTTCTATTATTCACAGAGGTAACAACTACCCTCCTACAGCAGTTTTTAGATAAATTTCAAAATGCATTTAGAGATAGTGAACAAAGTCAGTCACAAACAACCCACTTGCCACAAAAGGCCTGTCTTTGTTGTTGTTACATGTCTGGAGATTTTCTGATACAGGCTGTGATCACATTACTCATTGCAATAGCAGGAGGCACACAAGGGAGCTGTTCAGGGAGTGCATGGTTCACCTGGCCAGTGGGACCCGAAACCTGGAGGTGGATGCATTTTTGGTGGGACCTTGCCAGGAGTCAGCCTCGGGAAGTCACTGCAAGTGACCTTTTTGTACCACTCCAACAAAGCCATCTGGCCTGTGGGACCCATGTGTGTGAAGCTCTGCTAGAGCCAATGTGAAAATGTGCATCTTTCAACCTTCCAGAGAACAGGAGGCAAGCAGGAGATGTGACAGCACTTCTGCCCTGCCAGGGAGCCACTAACGTGAGCAATGCAACCTCCACTGCCTGCCCAGAGTGACCCAGGCACAGGACAGGAGCTTGTGGCTGCTGCTATATATACCTTGTCTGAGACCCCAGTTTTTTACTTTGGAAAACTTTCAATGTCTCCATTTTGAACCTGTAAATCTGAGCTCAGAAAGAAGGTGTGACAATGATGCTGGCAGCCAAAGAGTCAAGAATAGCCAACAATTCGCCCAGAGAGTTACAGAGAATGAAAAGGAGGTTGGGAAACAGAGTCTTGCTTATCAGTGAACTTCAAAGGAGTGACCCTGGACAAAGGATCAGCTGGGGTTTTTACCCAGTAGTATGGGGTCATCCTGTGAGTGTTCAGCTCCTGCTGTGTCACCTGTCTATTGTTACTTGCTGTGTATCTTGTCACCTGTCTGGCCACAGGTCCTGTGCCCTTTATAATGCAAGGAATCAGCACCAGTTCACCACAGCCTCTTGATTCCAGCCACCAGGACACTCAAACACCACTGAGCACCAACTCAAGAAACCCACCAACTCAAAAGAGAAAGATTGAGCATGAGGACTAATCAGCGTGAGAAGCAAGAGAGTAATTAAACCAATAGAAGGTAAAATAGGAGAATGAATTACTAGTGGAGTTCACCAATGAACTGTATTTTGTTTGCTAAAATGTGTATCTATTTTAAGTGAAATGGACTGCCCATGGCAGTGATGGAGTCACTGACCCTTGGAGGTCTTTAAGGAAAGACTGGATGTGACACTTAGTGCCATGGTCGGGTTGACATAATGGCGTTCCATAATAGGTTAGACTCGATGATCTCAGAGATCTTTTCCAAGCTAATCGATTCTTTGGTTCTGTAAATTTCTGAGTTGCTTTGTGTAACACTTCCACCCTGCACAGAATAAAAAACGTCGCCGGTTTAAACCGGGCCTCGTGTTTGTATTTAGAGTCCCTAAATTGGTAACAAATTGCGTCCCTGAATTGGCAGCAGGTAACCCCTGCCAATAGGGGTTCTAACTTCTGCCAGCTGCGCCCCGGGCTTGTTCCAGCCGCCACCACGCATCCACAAACGTGGGCCAGGACTGGCCACGGGGGAGAGCTCTAGACCACGAACGCACCGTCCTGCGGGCCAGCGCCGCGGCAGGAGCGCGCACTGGCCTGGCCTGGCACTGGCACGGCCCCTGGGATGTGGGCACGCCGNGCGAGGCTGCGGCCTTGCGGAGGCGCTGGCGGGTCCCGACCGAGTCCCCCGGGCAGCGCCCGGTGCCCCCGCCCCGGCCGTAGTGCTCGTCCCTGGGGGTGCCGCCTGGCCGGGCCGGGGCGAAGGAGCGGACTGTGCGGTAACGCGGGCGGGAGGCTTTGGAAAGAGGCCGGAGACTGATAACCCTTGTGGCGCTTCCCGGCAGCTTTCCTGTGCTCGGGAGAGAGGCTTGGGGATGAGGGGACACCATCCCTGTGATGTGGGCACGCTGTCTCTGTGATGTGGACACGCTGTCCCTGGGATGTGGTCACACCATCCCCGGGATGAGGGGATATCCACCCGGCCGGGCGGCGGCCCCGCCGCGCACGCGCCCGCACGTGCTCGCGCGTGCGCCTCGGGGTGCCCGGGCGGTGCCGCGGGT